>JAEQML010072955.1:0-15209 GCA_016904865.1 Pissodes strobi
TTACACTTTCGATTAACTTACAACTTCAATAATCCAAATTTTTTTGTAGTGACCGTTGGGTTAAGAAACCGATTTGTTGGTAGATAATTGAGTATCTCATTAGTCAAATTCATGTAATTTGATAATGGTTTAGTCCAAAGTTACAGAGAACGTAATTATTTCATCGTTTAGCGGTCACGCACATTGTTTTACGTATTTCCTTTTAAATTAAACAGTATTATTTGGGGAATTCTTGGAATAAGTTCTATATATTCCTATAAAGGTAGTAAATTGAATTTTTGGTAGAATTTCTCTGAATTTTTGCTCAACAGTAGTTACTTGTAATTTTTGCTCAACTTAAAATTGTAATTTAAGTTTTTGATTATACTTGCTTTAACCAGTAAATTTTCAAATTGTTGAATACTTCCTCCTGTGTAATAGTCTAACTGAGGTCCACAGGATATTTCCCTGAATAATTTTTTAATTAGCGATATACATTGGTCTAAGATTAGGTCATTATTTTTTTTGCATGTAAACTGCGTTGGCGGAAGAAGGAAGTAGCAGGTGCTCGTCTATATCGCTGTAGCAGACCTGTAGAGTCCTAGATCACCCCAACTTAATCGAATTTGGGCATAGGCAGAAGAGGTTACAGTAGAGGTCCCGATACGATCGCATGATTACAGAATAGTTGGACGAGCTAAGTAGTACCCAATCAGAAGATAGGTTGTTTGTAAAGACCAGTGAATTCGTCTAATTCTTTTATTAATTTTCTTTTATTCTTTTAATTTTCATTCTCATTGCTAGTCAATTTATTCAAAAAAAAACTATATTTCAAACAATTTCATAAGTTATATTATATCGATTTCAATTTTTCAAATTTCACCACTCATATTTGTAAATTAATTATAAAATTAATATATTATTATTTTAAAATTCTTTTGTTTATTTTATCGCAAGATAGAGCTCTGTGAGACACTAATTATAAGGGCAAATTTCTGATATTCTTATCTCTATAGTTATTGATCTTTAAGTATTTATATTTTAGTTCGCATTGTCTCTAGGAACTCTGGCGCCCAAAATATAAAAAAAGTTGATAAAAGAGACAACTCACCCGGTCAGAAAAAACGAATCTCATACTTAATTAAATTAAATAAATTAACTTTCGCTACAAATTAGTGTCCAACTAAATTTATCCTTACAAATTGGCGACTGACCTAGTATTTCATTATAAAATGACGCCCAACTGATTCGTTACACACAGATACGGTACTTTAGAAGCAAATCAGTAAAAGGGAGATGGTGGATTTTTGATGGTGCTCTAACCATATTTAAGCGAAGTCCCAGATGCTACAAACTACTGCGATCCTTTGTTGCACTCTCACATTAAATGTAATTTTTTGTAAAATACATAAAACTCCTGTTACTGTTTATGTCAGCGTTCTTTAAAGTATGAATCAATTTATTACGTACTTTTAGATTCTTCAGTCACTTTTACAAAAATGTAGCTCAAATAAACAATTTATACATTTACTTATATTATTGCTGTAAAATAGATTTACATTATTGTTCTGTTAATTTGATTTGTTAAAAAGATATAAAATATTGTCAACAATAAAATACACCAAAAAATATGTACTCACCCTAAGTTAGTTTTTAATTATATAATATAAACATTAATAAATAATTTTAGTGATTTCTATTGGAAAAGTTAGTGTACATTGAGTGTATTCCTATTTTTCATTACCCACTCAGTGCGCACTATAGAAATCGCTATTTAACAAAGTAATATAAAATACAATTATTTCAAATTTTTGCGGGAAAAGTTCTTAGCGCCATATACGTTCACTTTTCATCATGCGAGACAAAGACGGAGAATAAAGTGGGATATGATTTTAATACAAGCTTGACTGTCTGTCTCATTGTTGTCTCTGCATATAGCACTCAATATGAAGAAAATACAAGACGTTCGTAAACTTCTTGAATTTATTCCTCCAATAAAGCAAACCTTTTACACACCTAATCTACGATCAAAATCCCAGAAAAATCCGAAAATTAAAATATCGATGGCACCAAAGAGGGCAATCCAAAATGGTTTAACCAGTAAGGGCATAAGCCACATTTTTTGCAAAAAGTACATTTTTTGTTATTTGAAATGTGTTATTTTTGTACCTTTTAAAAATTAATATAATACTTACACGTAATTTTGTTATTTATTTGCGGCTGTAAGCAGAAACATGATTATTCGAAATCTTTAAACACCGATTTCTCAAAATAGTAAAACAGCGACTCAGATCCCTTATTACCCTGTGCCATTCAGCTCGTGATGAGCTTATTTATTAGTAGGCGACAGTTTTCGTTAAATACTTTTTCTAACTAAATGTACCTACTTATCTCAATGTCAAAAAACGCCACGCTAAAACGAAGAAAATTACACAATTATTACCTTGGTCTATATTTGGAGATGAGATATGCGGACCTTCCGGAAGTGGTTATCACGATGATGGCGGCCGCCAAACTCTTGGCAGAAGCCTCTACGGCTGCGATGGCAACGGTCTGAGCCACATCGACCGGTGGAATAGCCTGTCGGTAAGTTATAAAATTACATAACCAACGTAACACAACAAATATTAAGTGAATTTCCGATTTTTCTAAAAATATTCTTTATTTTCACTAATAATTGAGTTTTTTTTATATTACTTTTATGTTGTTCAATTTTATTTTTGTAAATTTATTTCCATAGTTACGATACCCAAATAATGCCAATTCATATAGAATGGGGTGCCCCCGGTTTTCTTCTTCTTCAAACGGATACTTTATCAATCCACTACGCAAAATAATTAACATATACAAATCTTCACCTGAAAAGACAAGTCGTTGAAGAGTCGCCTCTGCCAGATGGCGGCCTCTGCCTCCTTACAAATACTGGCCATGGTCTGAACGCACTCCAGAGGATAGTCTCCTTTGGCCGTTTCGCCGGACAACATCACACAATCGGCACCGTCCAGAATGGCGTTGGCGACGTCAGACGATTCGGCGCGGGTTGGTCTGGGTTTCTTCACCTAAACCAACAAGGGTGTTTACATTTCTTGAAAAAACACCCTAAATATGTAGCGAGTCCACCATATGTACTTATTTGACAATTAAATAAAATATTAATTTTTCAACCGGAAGTATAAAGGATATATATTCAAAAGTCAAAAATTGGGATACGGAAAAGGGTTCTTTACTTACCATAGATTCCAGCATTTGAGTGGCACAAATGACCGGCTTGCCCGCCTTGTTACAGAGGGCAATCATCTGCTTTTGCGCCAAAAATACCTTTTCGGTGGGGATTTCGATACCCAAATCGCCACGAGCCACCATAATACCGTCAGACGCTTCGATGATTTCTTCTAAGTTTGCCATTCCTGCAAATATAATATGATTGATTTGGCTTTTCAGTTTTTCTTAAATGTTTTTTTTTTTCAGTTATTTTAATGGCTGCTTTCCAAAGAAAACTGTTCAGCATAAGTCCTTAAAGCATAAGTTATATAATGATTCGGAAATATACCAGATGAAGGAACAAGTGGTCCTTTTTCAGATTTTCTCAAATAACAATTCTGCATACACACCATTGTTTAATGAGGCCAGGAAAGTTTATAATGAAAGACTTGACTAACTAACACAAGTCACTTTAGTGGTAAGATTGATAGATCTGATAACCAGGGCAAAGCGATGAGGCAGGCGGTCAAAGAAATCACTGGGCCTTCAAGGGGTGCAGTCTCTTGTTCTTATGCTGCAGAGAATACAAATAACTTTAATCATGCCTTTACAAACTTTGCCAAAGACTTAATTTTTCTACAGCAAGACATAGCTAAAAACTCGGGCTTTACTGACTCTATACCATTCCATAATCAATCCTTATATCTTGTGCCTACTTCTAGTGAGGAAAAAATTAAAATTATAAGCTCCATGAAAAGTGGGCATAGTGCAGGAATTGATGAAATACCACCATCAATATTAAAAAAGTCAGCGCCCTGCATAGCTGAGCCGTTGGCTTATCTTATAAACATGTCTTTCGAGACTGGCATTTTCCCGAGGGATTTAAAAGTTGCAGTGGTCAAACCTTTATTTAAAAAAGGAGTTAGAGACGACTTTTCAAATTATAGGCCAATTAGTCTGCTCACATCCTTTTCAAAAATCTTTGAGATGGTTATGAAGGAACGTCTAACAAGCTTTTTTTACTCATTTAACTTGTTTTCTAGATTTCAGCATGCCTATTTAAGAAAAAAATCGACCAATTCAGCACTTTTCCATTTTACAAATAAAGTTCTGGAGGCCATTGAAAAATCAGACCTGTCTTGTGGGCTCTTCATAGACCTGAGCAAGGCCTTTGACTGCATTGACCGTCAAATCATGTTAGAAAAGTTAACAAAATATGGCATACGTGGCATAGTACTAAAATGGTTTGCCTCCTATCTTTCTGATAAGAGCCAGCTAGTGGAACTTCAGACACATGCAGGTCCTGTGCGGTCGGAGGTTCTCGGTCTGACAGTTGGAGTCCCGCAGGGCAGTATTCTGGGACCCTTGCTTTTTGTCATATACATTAATGACATTGCTAGTATTCTTTTGGATCACAATAATTTCCTTTTCAAGATGGCGCCGACTGATGAAGATCGACAAAGTACGTCCACGGAAAAAACGAATTTATCGTGTTGTAAAAAAGGCAAACCAGTGTTTTAGTCTGCATAAGTTGCGGGAAAGTTTACCACAGAGCATGTGCCAAAAGAGATTGGACTGAAAAACTTGTAATACTGGATGATACCCGGTTAATCTGTAAGGAGCATGATGCTGATTCCCTAACCTCGAATTCCGTAGAACCAAACAAAGAAATTGGATACCTCAAGGAACTGGTGGAAGTGCTGCATAGTAAAACCAAGACCCTAGAAGAAAACTATTTACTCCTCAAATGGAAAATTGCCATATTAGAAGAAAAACTAGGAGAAAAGGATGAAAATCTAAGGTTAGAAAAAAGTAAACATGTTGTGTCACCATCACCATCACATGTTTTCCTTGCAGAACCTAACCGGGTAAATACCTTTCAAGAAACAGAGATGGCACCACCTGCGACAGATAAGACGCTTTCTCATATTGAAGTCCTAAATTCTGAAAATCAGGTAAATACCTTTCAAGAAACAGAGATGGCGCCACCAGCGACAGTTAAGGCGCTTTCGCATGTTGAAGTCCTACATTCCGAAAATCCTACACCTTATGAAGTTTCTGACCTTAGCACTGGTCAGGCCATAAACAGAAGAGAGAGAGAGAGGTTGGTGACAGTGTTGACATTATTGATGCTGAGGCAAATTTGACAGAAGAATTTTCTGCTGCTGTGGAAAGCGAAAACTCTGAAAATGACAGCAAAATCAACGATAAAAACAATGGGTGGACTGAGATTACGAAGAAAAAATACCGAAAAAACAACGAAAACCGCCCTCCGCCAAAAATGGGAACCAAAGAAAAGGTTGCATCCCTACAACTCGCCGATAATTATACATGGCTCTTCATTTCAGGCTTTGCACCCAGCACAAGCTCACAGAATATATTGGATTACGTAAGAAGCCAAAAAATCGATAAAAAGTGCATCTGTGATAGAATGAAAACTAAGAAAGCCAACTTTAGGAGCTCCTTTAGGTTAGGGGTACCTAGGGAACTTGCAGAGGAGATAGGCAGCGGAGATATGTGGCCAGTTGGAACCTTTGTGAACCATTTTATCAATATCCAGAGCCAAAGTATAAGGACAAAGAAGCCGCTGCAACTGAGAGTGTAACAACCTCCAGTACTGGATTCCATGAGGTTAACAAAAGGTTAGTGGTCCTACACATTAATATTCGCTCTCTGAGGAACAAGATTGAAGAACTGGAAGCTTTTATTATAGATCGAAAACTGGATATACTCTGCATTACTGAACATTGGTTGCAAGAGGACGAAATAAACCGCGGTACACATCCAAGGTTTTAAGCTAGGATCTTATTCCACCAAGATGGCTTAGGTGGTGGTACAATTATTTTTATTAGGTATTCTCTAAATTTTGTGGTTAATAATTTTGGTAGGAATATTGATAAGTGTTTTGAGTTTTGCTCCATATACATTGAAATTCTAAAAACATCTATTTTTACAGTATATAGGTCCCCCTCGGGTGTCTTTGACACCTTCATGGACTAGAGGTTTTGAGCGGGGCTCGGAGATGTGGTAGTGTGATTGTTGCGGGAGATTTTAATGTCCACTTTGGTGAGGCTGACAATTCTGCAGAACAACTGTGTGACATGTTCACTAGCTTTGGACTGAAGCAAACCATATTTGAATCTACACGTAACAGATATTGTCTAGATAACATCTTTGTTAACTCAGTCATTGGTGTCGGCTTTATTGAGGTTATGGAAACTGGAATTTCCGATCACAGGGTTCAACAGATTGAGGTACAGGTGAAGGTTGTCAATGGCTTCCGGATTGAAACCAACGTTTGTAGGCCAATAACTCAAATGGGCCTACACTTGTTTTATGGTAGGGTAAGTGACACATCTTGGGACTTTGTTTCTAGCGACTCTCTTGATGTTGAACAGAAGGTTGATAGGTTTCTTTTAATATTCTAGGAGGCTTATCTAAGCTCATTCCTTGAAAAAATCTTTAAAATTAGATCTGACCAGGGTGGCAGGAATAAAAGTTGGTTTAATGATGATTTAAGAGACATGCGTCAGCATCTGGGACTTTTAAGAGACATAAACAAACAATATAATGGTGTTCTCGAACATCATTATATTGCATATAAAACAGTTTATAGAAAAGCTATTAAAATGCAAAAATTGCTGCTAATGACAACATGCTTCTTAGATCTAAGAACCCAGGCCACTGCTTACCTTTAATGAAATACGTCATATCATAAATGCCCTAAAACTCACAAACAGTAATGATATTTTTGGAATCAACGCCAAATTAATAAAAAGCATTAAGAACTGCATAATAGTGCCTCTTACTAAACTTATAAATTTATGTTTTGCTAGCTATGTGTTTCCAAATAGTTTAAAAAAGGCAGTTGTGATTCCAATTTTTAAGAGAGGGGATCATGATCTTCAAGAGAATTGTATGCCGATCTCACTGCTTCCAATAGTATCCAAAATATTTGAAAAATGTATGGCTAACAGATTAGCCCTATGCTTTGAAAATAATTGCTTTTTTCTGGCTGTCAGTCTGGATTTCGGGGAGGAAGAAATACCACTATGGCATTCTTAAATTGGTTTCTGAAATCAATGAAACATTTCATACAAGGAAGTACAATACAGTACTATTCTGTGACTTGAGTAAAGCTTTTGACTGCGTCTCCCACGATCTGTTGCTGAGTAAACTTAAGCACTATAACTTTGATGAAAACAGCATTCTTCTAATTAGACCATACCTTGTAAACAGATGCCAAATGGTAAGGATTGGTTCTGTGTTGTCAGAGGAGAGGAGTTTCCAAATTGGAGTACCGCAAGGGTCGATATTGGGGCCGACTCTTTTCTTAATTTATAACAATGATCTCCCACTAAATAAAGAGCCCTCCGGTTATACACTCTTTGCTGACGACACAACCATCTCCTGTGCTGATGAAAGCCTGGTTGGTTCGGTTTATGGGTCGGGGGAGGCGCGGGCGAAGGCTAAAAGATGGTTTTGCTCAAATAAATTAAAACTTAATATGGATAAAACCAAACAAGTGGTATTCTCAATGCGTGATATGACTGACTGTCAGGATTTGATTTCTGAGGCCAACTTCTTGGGCATCACGCTGGATCCTAGGCTGCAGTGGGGTCCTCATATTGATCAAGTTGCTAAAAAACTGGCAAAAACCTTCGAATCTCTGTATCAATGGCTGTTCTGAAAATTGCTTACTATTCTCTTGTTCAGTTCCATATTTCATATGCAATTCTTGCCTGGGGGCATTCTCCTGAGATGCAGAGAGTATTTGGTCTTCAGAGAAAGATTATACGGTTGATGACTGGTCTGGGTTACCGTGCAGATTGCAGGGGAGCATTCGTATCTCTCATTGCCATTTCTCTATATTTTGGAGAACCTTCTCTACATAAAGAAGAACCTCAATACTTTCACTCTAATTGAGAATGTTCATGATCATAACACTAGAGTTACCCAGAACATTGTCATTCCATACAGAAGGTGTCAGAATGGTCCTGAGTACTGGTCTGTAAAGTTCTTTAATCATCTTCCCTTAAATATTAGAAATCTGCCTGCTAAACTGTATGGGAGCAGGCTTAAAGCAATTCTATCTCAGAATGCATTTTACTCAACTGAAGTTTCTTAACCATAGATTTGAAAATATTGTCATCTTGGAATTTTTAGCCAAGTTTTTGGCAAGTTTTATTTGTTTTTTTTTATGCAGGTACCTGTGTTAAAATGTTTTTAATCTTAGTTATATTTTTATTTGCTCGTGTTATTTTAACACCATGTAACTGTGTTTAAATTTTAAAATTAGGTTTAGTCTTATATTGCTTTATTTTTGCTTGACGTGTGTAAACAATTACCTTTGTATCTGACATGAATAAATTGAGTATTAATGAGTATTAATAATGAATTCATTCTAAATTTTGCTGACGACACTAACTTTCTGATATATGGCAAAACAATTGATAATATCGTCGACAAGAGCAGACTAATTTTAAGCCGTGCTAAGGATTATTTTGCTGAAAATAAACTAATCTTAAAACATGAAAAAACTGCCTGTATGTTTTTCTCAATTAATGCTAGGTTCTCTCACCCAGAGAACTTTGAATTTAATAAACAAATAATATCATACACTTCAACAGCAAGATTCCTAGGTATAGACTTATCTAGTTCTATGGATTGGTCTATACACATAAATATTTTATGCAGCAAACTAGTTCCTGTCTGTTATGCAATAAGAGTCCTGTCAAGAAACATTACAAAAGAGGCCCTGCTTGCTGTTTACTATGGTAATTTCTGGTCCCTTGTAAAGTATGGTATTGAAATTTGGGGGGGCTCAAGTGGTATGGAAAGTGCATTTTATGGCAGAAAAAATAATTTTTGGAATGAATTATCGCCAGTCTTGTAGAGGCATGTTTAAGCGGAACAACATGTTGACTGTATATGGCCTGTATATTTTTGAATGTGTCAAATTAATTTCAAGAAACCCTCATGATTTTTCAAAATACGAAAGGGGTCATCTGTTAAATACACGTAGGCTGGAGACTTTTGACTACCCTAGGCATAGAACAACAGCAATACAATAAATAAGTGCCTTAAGTCTTTCAACAATCTCCCAGATAGTCTCAGATTGCTTAAGGACGGATCAAAAGTCTTTTGTCAAAAATGTTAAAAGGTTTTTATGTATATTTAGTTTGAATGAATTTTTTGACCGCAACTAGTTGGTTTTGTTTTGTTTGAAGTTTACTTCTGATTCATGTTGATAAATGTACTGAATGTTTTTAAATTTGTGATTTCTTGTTGTAACATAACTTTTTCTAGTTTTACATTGTACTGTTTAGACCTGTTTTCCAGATTTTTTTGTATAGCTATTAATCTTGGGAAATAAATGCTATTTTAATTTTTGATTTTGATTTAGTAAACGATATCAAAAACATAGAATAAAACATCTCAATTGAATTGATCTAGTCTTATTAAATTTCTTTATGCCAACATATTACGGTATTAAGAAGAAATACTGCCAATATTTCCTATAATTCTAAGTAATCAGCAAATATCGAGCAAAAACCATCGGAAAACTATTCCAGGATATAAGAAAAAGCAGATGTAATCCTCGGGGCACTATTTTATTCTCTTTTACATGATATAAGGTTTGTCATAAAATACCATAACTCTCCAATTAAACGGTTGTACATTATAAAAAAAAATTGACTTCTTAGACAATAGAAAGTCAAATAAAATAACTACAACATAGTTTTATCCACAATATCAACATCATCAGGAGAGAGAAGTTTGTGATTTTTTATGATGTTTCTGTCAGTTTGTATCATATGAGTTTTCTCATAATATTTTTCCATAGTTGAAGTCATGGATTCAGCCTGTCAAATTAAATTGATGTTTGTATATTGTCGCTGATAACGTCCAGCTTATTTTCCACTACATTTGTTAAGCTACTAATGCATTTATTTTGCTACTTTTCTTATTGAATTCGTTTATTTTTAGTACCTATTGTTTGTCTTTATTCTCTTCTTATACTTACAAGATATGTTAGTTCACATTTGTATTGGTTTATTGCTACTTCAAGCTCCAGACTAAGGTGATTTTGTCCTTCTGCGTTTATATTTTGATTTTCTTCATATACTCCTCATTTGATTGATTTTATACTTCAAATGTTCAATGCTGATATCAATAGGTTTCTTTATGCGTTCAAACAGTTGGTTCATTTTCGTTGAAAGATTATAAATCGGTTTTTGAGATGTCCATACTCAGCTTCGTCTACATTCGTTTCGAAAGCCACTGAATTTTGATTTTAGTCGAGATTCTCGGGTGCATATTGTTCACATCTCTTACTATAAAGTTGTTTTTTTTACGCAGCTTGATATTGAAATGTTTTGCAGGTAAGACAGTAATAATACATTATCCTTAGTATTACAAGATCCAAAAGTTCAAACTTCTTTCGCATTTTATAAAGGCTTGTAGTTCGAAGCAGCAGTCATACGGGACGGTCGTGTTTCCGTTCTTTCGTTGGCTCTGCCGGTATTGAGTGTTTGTTTTGCCTTGTGATTTGGTTTGATATTCTGTTTTGTTCCGATATCGGGTCGACGTGCTAGTTTACGCTTTCTTGTTTGACTAAAATTTACCTTTATTTCAAATTAATGAACGTGAACCTTACGGCGTGCTAACTTTCGCTGTGCGTGTGTTCCTGATTGATTTATAGTTTCTGTTATGTTATTAGTTCCTGTTTAAACAAACTTGACTTTGTTCAGCTGCAATTGACTTTTACCTAAAATCATTGAAGACTAATATCGAAATACCTGAGTTTAAGTGTAATCCCTGCCAGAGAATCGTCGCAGAAAAGGATAAATATAAACTTCGCTGTAGAGGGGAGTGTCGCCGGAATTTTTGTATAACATGTACTGGGCTGGATAAGGCAACAACAAAGGTGTTCTACTAACAAAAGTACCACAATATTAGGTTTTTATGCAGTATTTGTGACTCTCCTACGTTAAAATATCTTCACGACAAGGTGGCACAGCTGCAAGAATCGCAGATCTTTCTGAAAAATGTCGAAGCTCTGGGAAGAACAACGATCTTCATCCAATCATTTCTGAAATTTACGACACCTTGAGTAATCATGACTCCAAATGGAAAAATTTATACAAAAAAAATAGAAGACATTCCCAGTCTCGATACCAGATTCTCTGAGAATAGACAAGAAACTTTATTCCATTCAATCAAGGAAATGAAGCAAGATATATTCAATCTGTCATTTATTTTTATGGACAAACATGATGAGTCTGTTAAAGTTCAGATTCACGACTCATCAAAGAGTTACTTACTGAAGGAAGGGGGCGATGATATGCGAAAAAGTGTAAATCAAATGACACTCACGTTAGAAAAATTGGCTGCCTAAGATAAGCCAACTATTAGGAGTAACTCACCGACAGTAAAAAAAGCGATTTCGACTCAGACCGAACATATAGATAACCATGACACAGTGGTTATTACTTTTTCTAAAGTCATTACTTCTCCTAAAGCCATTGCTCCCACACCTCACATATCCCCCATAAAAAAAGACTGGCATTATGTGGTAGTGTCCAAGATCCCACCTCCTTATACAGCAAACCAGCTTGCACACAATGCCAAACCAATGCTGAAGAATAAGGACTGTTCACACTCCAATTTCAGGATTGATGTGCAGAAAATAAACCACCTAAAGCAGTTTAAGGACATAAATCATCTTTAACATCCTTAAAAGTTTCGCCGCCTGCAGCAAGTACTTCGTCCACTGGCTATCAACATTTTGTACCAGGCACTTTGGACCACCACGCTCTGATTCAACATCTGTACATATACTTGGAGGGGTGAGGTCTGTTGGGGTTGGCTCTGACAATGAGGCTTTGGCTGCCATTAAGTCTCTTGCGCTGGAGAATTTGGAGGTTGTTGTGGAGAAAAGTGCGAAGAGGGATAGTGTGCTGGATCTGGACCCGATGACTCCACCTATAGTGCGGCTGTCGCGAGATTCGGATGCGGACGTTATTTGCTGGCTAGACTGAGGGACCTCTCCATATTAAAGGCTCTTCGGCTGTGTCTTGCCTATCTCCATGATCAACCTTCCAGCGTGTGTTTTGAAGGGCACACCAACACTAGAATCAGATTAGCTTTAACTTTGGAGGGACTTCCTAGTGACATGAACTAAGTTGTAAGTTGTATTATCGCTTCCACTACGCCTACGGCATTGCCTCCCCTGAAGTTGAAATGGATCTCTCTGCCTTCAGGTTTTTCTTTTCATCGGAGACACTTCAACAACTTCAGAGAATTAGGGAAAGTCATAGCAATTATTTTTCTACTAGTTCTCCGATTAGAGGGGGCGAATTTTTAGGTAGATTGACGCGAACAAAGGATCAAGCACCGTCTAAAAAATTGGATGATGGCAAGCTTAGTGTTTTCCTTATGAATATTCAGTCCTTAAGACACAAAACAGATGAAATATTTCATTTATTAGAAGAGCTTAATTTTCCAGAAATCATTGCCATAAATGAACAAGTATTTAAATTTTCCATCGTACATCATAATGCTTATCACCTATATCTTGTTTGTATTTACCGAACACCTGACGCTGAGATACATATATTCAGTCAAAGTTTACTGAGCTTGTTCGAGTCCCTGCCTTTAAAAAGCAAATTAATTTTGTGTGGCGACCTTAATGTTGATTTTTCTAGTGTGTGTCCCACTCAAAAATCTCTTCAGATCATTTTCGACTCTTTTGGTATAATCTTCCATATTAACTTACCAACTAGAATAACTAAAACTAGTTCTAGTACTATAGACTATGTCGTGTCATCTTTTGATCCAGAATTCGTTCTGTTCTTTTTTTACTCGGGTTTCTCTTATCATGAGGCAGTATTAATAGAATTTTCGGTAAAATCCAAATGCAAAATTGCTTCACGCAAATTATGCCGTATATTATCGGACAAAAATTTTCTAAATTTCAAGCACCTATGTCTAATCTGTCCTCTCTGATGATGTCGATATCGAGTTTTCTAGATTTATAAAAACTTTATCTACTCTAGCGTTCAAATCCTTTCCTCGGACGGATGGGCTTACTCTGAAAATGTTCTCAAACCTGCCGGAATATACATTAAACCATCTTACTACTTTAATTAACAAGTCATTCCAAAATGGGGTTTTTCCAAACTGTTTTAAGACAGCAATTGCATAAAGGAGGAGATAAAGACCAAGTTTCGAACTATCGCCCAATTGCTCTCCTTCCCACATTATCAAAGATCATCGAAAGATTGGTTAAAAAAAGGCTTCTCCCTCTAAATATAAAATACTTACTACCCATCAATTTGGATTTTTAAGTAACAAATGCACAAATTGTGCTATGTTTTCCCTCTTTAATTATGTATCCTCCAACCTGAACAACCATCACTCTACAGCGACCATTTATTGTGATTTCTCTAAAGCTTTCGATTGTGTAAATCATAATATCTTAATTAACAAATTGCATTACTACGGATTCAGAGTAGTGCCTCTCGAATGGTTTAATTCGTATCTTAACAGCAGAAGTCAACTTGTCGATGTCTTCTTGCAAACCAATAGATTATGGAGTACCCCAGTATTCAGTACTAGGTCCTAATTTGTTTCTGCTGTTTATCAACGATATTGTTAGTCTGGATATTAGCGGTAAAGTCTGTCTCTTTGCGGACGATACTAATTTCACTTGGAGCAACCCGGATATTACGGCGCTTCACAGTCTCTCTATCTAGTGACTTAATCACCATTAACTCATGGTGCGATTCTAATCCCCTTTACCTCTCACCTCTTTACCGTGTCTAAAACTAAAGTTTTGTCATATAGAAGTACGTTGCAATCTCTTGTACTTGATAACACCACTATTGACGTCGTTGAATCTGTGAAATTTTTGGGGCTTGTTGTGGACAACCATTTAAAGTGGGACTTGCACATCGATACCTTATCAAAAAAATTAAATTTTGCCTGCTTTGCGCTAAGAACTGTTTCCGAGAGCTTAACGTGTTAACTGCTAGAACAGTCTATTATACCCTTTTTGAGTCGCATCTCCGCTATGCCCTTCCATTATGGAGTACGTGTTGTACGACTCAAGTTGAATGTATTTTCACACTACAAAAGAGAGCTATTCGATACTCCCTGAGACTAAACAGTAGAATTCACTGCCAGGATTTCTTTAAGAGATTTAAAATATTAACTGTCCTTCCTTATTCATATTTGAATCCGTTTGCTTAATCCGCAGGCACGTATCTGCTATTCCAGATAGGCCATCTCACAACTATCCACTTAGGAATACGCTTGCCAACCCCACGTTCAGAGTTAGTTAAAAGCTCTATACTGTATAATGCAAAAAAAATACACAATTATCTGAGTAGCAAGCTAAGGCCATCGTGGATTCTCATTGAGGAGCAGTCGGAGCACTCGGCATCGATTCTCTTTTTGGAGCGGCCGGTGTCGATTCTCATTTGGGGACAATTTGGGTTGATTCTCTTTTTGAGGCAGCCGGCGTCGACTCATTTGGAAGCACTCGGGGTTGATTCTCTTTTACGAGTCCAATTCTCTATGGTGACATTGAGATAGCGCACTTGACCTTGGGTGTATTCGACCTTGAATGACTTTGACCTGATTGTCCTTGAGTTTTTTTACTTGACTTTGTGTGCCCTTGAGATCAAGTGTTAGGTACGTGTTAGGTATGTGTTAGGTACGTGTTAGGTATGTGTTAGGTATGTGTTAGGTACGTGTTAGGTACGTGTTAGGTATGTGTTAGATACGTGTTAGGTACGTGTTAGGTACGTGTACCACATTCTTGTAACATTGTAAGACAAAACAAAACATTGTTTTCAACATTCTAACAACATTGTAAGACAATTGTATGTTTGCAACATTCCTGTAATTTTGTAATATATTTTAAATTCAATTGTTTTTTATATAATATAAATACAGGATGTCCCAAATTCGAGGCTCATCATTGGGATCGCGGAAACTAGAAGAGATACGAGGTCCGTTAA
>JAEQML010072956.1:0-15208 GCA_016904865.1 Pissodes strobi
GAGATTGTTCTTTCTTACTCAGTGTTATAAGGTTTTTTGATCTTCATGGGTAAGGAAGCCCTAGAAATATCTGCGATTGCCTTAACCCTGGAAGGCGTTTTCATAGTTCTTTCTTCCTTGTAGGTGTGCATCCCTATATGCCACAGTAAGGTTCCGGTCCTAAAAGCGGAGTTTGTGCTTCTACTTTTGCCAATTGGTCTGCTTTTTCGTTGCCTACTCTCCCAGCGTGTCCTGGTATCCATTGAAGGGATAGTTTGTTATTCTTGCCTACTTGGTTTAGCCTATCTAGGCATTCCCATACCATTCTGAAGCTAATTGTTGTAATCTCAGCGCTTTGATGGCTGCTTGACTGTCTGAGAAGATGACAATCTCTTTCTTCCTCTAGTTTCTGTCGAGGTTGAACTGCGCACATCTTCCTATGGCATTAATTTCCGTCTGGAATATGTCGGGGTGTTGTTCCATTTGGTTCCTGGCCTAAATACTCCGGCTCCGGTCCCCTGTTCAGTTCTTGACCCATCTGTATACCATTTTTTTATGGCACTTTGCTGCAAGGTGATGAGAATGCCAGTAGTGTTCTCTTTCCATGCTTCTCTACTTCTTATCACGACCCTGACGTAAGTATTTTTCAAAATTGTATCATTTGACAATATCGTCCCTGGGAAGCCCAAGAAGTGGTATATGATCTGTCAGAGATGTTAATTGTTAATGTATCTAGTTGCTCCCTCTACAACAATGTGTAGAGGTGCGAGGCCCACAATTGCCTCGATTGTTGCTGATGGACATGTTTCATGTTTCATTGCGCCTGTTATGCTTATGCATGCCACCCATTGTACTTTGTTGAGAGCTGATTTTATGCTCTGAAGTTCCGTTTCTTTGAACCAGACAATCGATGTAAAGCAGGGTCTTACTATCATTGCGTACATCCATCGCAGGATTTCTAGTTTACATCCCCAGGTTTTTCCTACAAGGCTTCGCCACACCATGAGGTCCCTCGTAGCCTTAGTTACAACTCTTTCAATGTGTTTATTCCATTTGAGTTTGCAGTACTATGCCTAGATATCTGACTTCAGATGCCGGTGCAATATTGGTCCCGCGTATTCAGATAACTTTCATTCTAGGGAGTTCTCTTTTCCTAGAGAAGGGTACTATAGCTCTTTTCGATATATTTATTTCCAGCCCCACTATTTGGAAACATTCTTCCATTGCTTTGAGTCCAGCTTGAATGAGTTCACATAGTGTACCCTTGAACTTTCCTCTTGCTGTGATGACAATATCATCGGCATACCCAACACAATGTAGGCTGAGGTCTGTCAATATTTCCAGTAGTTCATCCACATTAATGGTGAGCATACTCCACCCTGTGGCATTCCTCGAGTGGTGCCCACTTCAATAGTCTTATTGCCTACAGAAGTTTATGCTGTCCTCGTGGCAAGCATCTCACACATCCATCGCGATATTGTGCCGTTCACTCCCCTTCTCGTTAACCTCTCTTTACAGCCCCGTGGGATGTAATATCGAAGGCTCCCGCGATATCTAGGAAAGCGCAGAGCGCGATTTCTTTCTCATTTAGAGTTTCTTGTATCATGCTGGTCAGTTGGAACCGTGCGGCTTCTGTAAACCTGTCCGTTCTGTATGCATGCTGGCGCGTTCAACGGCTGCGTTTCTAAGGTTGTGGATCTGATGTAATAATTGTCTACTGCTTTGTCCATCGTCTGTGACGTGAGGCTGATTGGTCTGCAGGATTTGGGGTTTGTCCCATTCTTCTTTCCTATCTTCGGGATGAAGGTGACTTTTGCCCTTCTCCATGCTTTTAGTATGGAGTGCTCGCTTTCATTTATTTTACTTCAGAAAGTGATAAATTGCATCATTGGTGCCCTTACCAATCTTAAATCCAAATTGAACCTCATAGTGTATCTGTATAGGACAAAGAAATGATGCTACCCGACTTTTGGTTAATTTTTCTATTATAATCTTTGAAAGCGTAAACGAAAGTGATACAGGTCTGTATTACTACCTACATTTCAAAAGGCTGCGGGTATATTAGTGAAGTACTTGAAGGCTATATAGGGATTCTTATATTAGATGATGCGCCTGTGTCAATCAGAATATTTATGAATATAAATGAAGGATGTGAAGGCTATGTTTATGCAGGCTGAAGCATGATGGCTCATGGGGCAAACTCCAGTCTACATTATATTCAGGCCTGATATCTTCCATTTGGCGACCCTTAATGATTCCACTTCCACTGATCTAAAAATGGGGCTCTTTAATTTTCTTTAGCCAGATAACCGGCCATCACTTCCCTGATATTCTGGCACCTACATCAGAACAGCCAGTTTATTGAGAGATGGTTCCAGGCAATTATGGATTTAAAGCTGAAAGAGTCTAGTCTTCTTCAGTTGGTCTTGAATTTGACTGATGACTACTGATCATAGTAGCGATTTGCTATTATTCTAACGTACCTCTGATGTGCCTAGTAATACAAACTCGAGTTCTTTTGATACAAAAAAAATCAAAGGCTCTTGTTATATTGCGTATGATTAAATTAATTTAAAGATCCTTGTTGCACCTGTATTCAGTTTTAGGCCGAGGTTGGTACAATGCAAACCGTATTAACTCGCGGTACAGCCTATGCCAGAGCCAATGAACTTCGATTGTTTGGTCTGTTATTTTCCATTCAACCGTAACGATACCATAAGAATCAAGAGACCGAGGATTTAAGTACCCAGTCCTTTTCTATTCGGCACTCGAGGCAGTTAGTTTGGGTACATATAGGAGTTGGAATGCGTGGAAAATTAAAAGAATTAGGCATGCAGGACAACAATTATTTAAAGTCTATTATATATTAGCATTATTGAAGTGTATATTTGGGGCAATCCTCCCATCAAAATAAATGTCACCTGCCACACTTGTGTAATGTTTAATCATTATTCTAGTTTCCACCGATGCAATGTCAAGTGCAGTAACTGCAAAAAAAAATCTATCAAGAACGGTAACTTAAAACAGTTCGCCACATTAATATGGGCAATTAAAATTAATCATTAATAATACATATTTGGGTCAAGCAATAAATAAAAGTAAAGCAAAACGCATATGGCTAGGACAAGATGGAAATTTACAGGGTGTTTTAACTAGACTTCTATGGTATCGCATTAATGATCTGATATCCAAGGCTAGTTTAGGTTAGAAGCTGTCTTCATTTATAAGCTTTATGTCTTCGCAATTCAGCTGAATTTAGTGCTAACTCCTCCCAACCACTGAGCCCGAGAACTCATATCTAAAATTAGGTTCCGAATCGATTAAAGCAGGATGATTGCTTTCACTACAAACATACACTTTCCGTATCGGATAATGCTATTATACACAAAAAGGGAGACATCGGAAGACTAATGCAAATGAATATGCCTATAAGCTCACTATTACGTTTCCAAACCCTTTATGGAGATTATAGCAAATATCTAAAATTGATTTGTACCTTCAAACTGTTAAGACTTTAATAAAAAAGTCCATCGAATATAACAAGCCACTTGTCCTGGTATTCATAGATTCCGAAAAGGCCGCCATCCATTCCTGGTACTTTTTTGCTTGCAGTAAGTATACTTCCTTCCTGGTGGCTGCCAGAGAGCCCTACTTCATCAGCAATACAATTCCTCTCACAAGCTTTATTCGTGGTACCCGTAGCCATCGAATGATTTTTAAAATACTTCTACAATTTGGGGCTCTAGTTCCGAATCTAAAAAGGATTTTTTTTTCGTCAAGAAAGCGAATTTTGTCGCCTCATTTTCATCATTTATTTCCTTATTTTTGAAAAAAATTGAGCGACTCTTAGTGACGACCCTCAACAACACACCTGATATTTTATGTAGAATATGAGTGCTAGTGAACGAGGAATATCAGGTGTGCTGCTGAAAGTAGCTATTAAGCATTTTTAATATTGATACCCTGTTTGCTTTCGAAAGATGTGAAAAACCATGTAACTGAGGTCAGAGGCTCAAATGAAAGTTTAAAATGTTTGCTAGTTTGAAGTGAAAACATGAGTTAGTTTGGGTTATGCTTAAAAAATAGTTTAACCAACCTAATACAAATGTTGTTATTTATTGTGTTATCTCTAATGAAAACACTTAATGACGACCTTCACCAGCACACCTAAACCTCTGTTGTGGAATATGTGTTCCCATTTATGGTGATCTTTCAAAAAACTAATTTTTGGCGACTAATTCGAAAACTATTAGTGACAATCGACGTGACAATCCTCAGCAGCGCACTTGATCCTATGTGTAGGTTATGGGTCTTATCTTATTGCATATATATTGTAAAAAAAAATTATTGTTGCAAGCAATTTATTATCAATAATTCCATCTGTATTATTTCTAAAGAATGGGGAAAACCAAGAAGCATGGGGTTATAACAGACAAGAAAAAATAATACCTAAAGAAATTCATATTTAACAAGGTCCAGTGCCTTGTGCTATTCAACTTTTACTGAAACATTGGATAGTCTTACTTCTGGTATGCGTGACTCAACTCTTTGTATGATTGGAGATTTCAACCTGCCTCATGGCATTTGGGTAAAGAGTCCTTTAAGTTCTTCAGTAACAGCTGCTAGAGGTGTTCCTCTGGATGAGGTTGCATCAACCGAAGAAGTTTCTACTGCCTGCGCATTTCACAACTTGTTTCAGGTTAATCATCTTCTGATTGCCAGCGAGTCTTTGCTGGGCCTTGTGTTGACTCAGAACGCTACGATCTCTCTGTAGTTCCTCCAGACTTATATCATGCGCCACTCTGTGTGGAGATTGGCGCCAGCACATTAACAAGTGCCAATTTATTGAGGTTTGAAGGTTTTTACAGATAATTTAGGTGGGCCAATTTTTCTGAAGTGTCTGACTTTCTCGATGGGTTTCATTGGGATGCCCTGTTGAGGGGGGATAAGACTGTTGATATCATGTTGAATATTTTTATGAGGTTCGGTATTTGTGTATTGATTTGTTTGTACCCCTAAAAAAGTACTCGGCTGGAAAATTTCCTGTATGGTATTCATTAGAATTAAAAAAATTGCATTATAGCTAAAAAGATAGCACACAAACAATATAAATCTACACATTCAGTGCATGATTACAGGGAGTTCTCTAGACTCAAAGAATTGTATAAGGAACTAACTGGCGATAGCTATAGAGGATATATAAATACTACATATCTTATTTTTCAACGTCAAAATAATCATTACCCTAGTAAGTTCTCCTATGATAACAGGAAGAGCTGCCCAGGTCAAGATGTGGTAAATATGTTTGCTGACTACTTTGCCACAGTGTATGGTGGAGATTCTGAGTATCTCCCCTCTGATGGGCTTTCTACCACTGATATTAACATTTCTGAACATAACATTTTAATATCTCAAATTTATGCAAAGCTTTCTTCCTTGGACACTGACAAGGGTCCGGGCCAGATGGTATACCACCAATTTTTCTAAGACATTGCAGCTTGTAATTTATCTAGGCCACTGTTCCATATCTTCAACTTGTGTCTCTCTAGTGGGAATCTTCCGGGTTTCTGGAAGTTGAGTTTTGTAACTCCCATATTCCAAACGGGAGTTCGGTCATCAGTCACCAATTATAGACCAATAAGCATTCTAAGTGTCATCCCAAAGTTGTTTGAGAGCCTGGTGTGTGATTTTCTCACTCCCATACTTGATTCACTTCTCATAAATCAACAATTTGGCTTCCGTTTTCGAAGATCTACTGAATTAAATCTTCTTACTCAGGTTGACGGTTTGTCGAATGCTTTGGAAAATGGGTATCAGGTTGATACTGTCTAGTATGACTTTTCCAAGGCATTTGACAGATGTACTAATAAGCTCAGAGTGTTGGGTCTTGACGGTTTACTTCTCTCATGGCTTGTGAGCTATTTGTCCCAGCGAAGGCAGATTGCTAGAATAGGCAATTTTTACTCATATGAAATTGAAATTCCTTCTGGAGTGCCACAAGGTTCACATTTGGGTCCCTTGTTGTTTAATGTGTTTATAAATAACATCTTTGAAAGCATAGAACACAGTGAATTTCAATTGTTTGCTGATGATCTAAAATTATCCAGTCAGATACTTGAGCCTGGTGAATGTGAGGGACTCCAGCTTGATCTGGATGGCTTGGTGGAATGGTGTCAGAGGAACAGAATGTCATTGAATTCTTCCAAATGTAAAACCATGTCTTGTAAGTTGCTTTTAACTACACTATTGATAAGGTACCCCTTGAAAGAATTTCTGTAGTGAAGGATTTAGGAATAACACTGTATCACCCATACATCCAACATTGTTAATAAAGCATTCCAGATGCTTGGGTTCATTAAGAGATGTACCGCTGATTTCGATATTGTGGTCGAGTTGAAGTGGCTATATTGTGCACTCGTTCGTCCTTACTTGGAGTATTCCTCAACTGTGTGGTCTTCACACTACAATGTCCATAGGAACGCACTTGAACGTGTTCAACACAAATTTCTAAAACATATAACGTATAAACTTAATCTTGTAGAATATTCTGATGAAGAAATACTGTCCCAACTAAACTTGTTACCGATATTAGTGCGTCACCAGAGGATAGATCTTTTGACGTTCTATAATATTCTACACAATAGAGTATCTGCACTTGAGCTTTTAAATAAAATTGGCCTTCAATTGGCGATCAAGAGCAACACGTTCAACTTTTAATTTGTCTGTTCCTAATCACAGAACTAACTACTGGTACAACTCTTTTATCTCCAGAGCATCCAGACTGGCTAACAGTCACTACAATTTGGATTTTTTTACCTCACATCCTCAGTTCCTAAAGCAACTAAAGCCTGCAGCTTGTGGAATTTTAATAACTGTCACACTTTGTATATTTTACTTTATTTTAGTCTGTTCTCTTTTTATATTCAATATTATAGTTTTATAGTTGTTACTGTTTATAATTTTTGTACTTTGGAAGTTTTTGTAATTGTAATTGGACAATTTGCTCGTAGATTAATAAATAAATCAATAAATTTAGTGTTTTTATATTAATAAAATGCTTAGTAGCTACTTTCAGCAACACACCTGATACTCTGTGTAGAATAAGAGTTCTATTATATTGGTGTGGTGTGCTGCTAAATAACAAAAGTGCTTGGTTTGTTGTTGTTGTAAATAATGTATTATTATTTAATAATATATACCTGTTTTCTATCTAAAGAAGGAAAGACATCTCGAAAATGAGGATATAGATTTAACGGAACACATATTTAATTAAAATTGTTTATAACTACCTCCAACCGAACACTTGATAATCTTGATATCATCAGTGCGAGGTGTGCTGCTTCTAGGCGTACTTAAAATAGAAATCGCAATAAATAGCAGAATATTTGTTTTTTTAAACGATTTTCTTATTGTTGCGAAAAATGTGTTGTGAAAACCATCTGAAAATAAGACTATAGACTTAAACAAGGCACAATTTTGTTTAATTAAAATTATTTAACTAACCCAAACTAAGACAAAATTTAAATGCGCTTAGTAACGACCCTCAACATAACACCTGATACTCTGTGCAGAATGTGACTTCTATAGTACAAAAAGTATCAGATGTGCTGCTGAACGTTGCCACTTTTTAGTTTGAGTTAAATAACGTTATTTAACTCACTGAAAATATCACACATTTATATGTATTGCAGTTTATTTAATAAAAAAAAAACGTGCTTGTGGACCACACCAGAAATGACACATCATCCGCACAAAACGGAATAAAATTCGCTGACAAGAATGGTCCGTACATTTTTATATTATGCAAATTTGCTGACACGAATAGTAGAACATACTATACATTAAACCTCGGTCCTTTCAACGATCGATTCTTGTCAGAAAAAGATAGGCGAGTTCGGGGCGGATGACGTGGAAGAGATGGTTAACCCATGTTTGTCTTGAATTGTGGATGGACTGGAGCAAAATCGCGGTTCATGGTATATCTCCCTCTCTATTTTCGCCTCGCCGAATCCCACATAAATATAAAAATTTGTGTTCTAAAAAAAGTTCTAATGTAACAATTTATTATGAATTTTGCCTGTTTGATTTCTAAGGAAATGAAGTAGTCATGAAACCGAGATTATATAAGTTCAAACAAAATACAAAAAGTTGTTAGTTTGGGTTGGGCTAAATAAAATTGCTTAATAATCTAAATTCTTTTTCCTATTTACTGCTTTTGATGTATTAAGATCGCTTAGTGACGACTATCAGCAGCACATCTGATTTTCTATGGTAGATTATGACTCCTATTGTACTAGGTGTGCTGCTGGAATTAGCGACTAAGCATTTTAAATATAAAACATGCAATAAATATCCAAATATGGGCGTTCTAACCGAGTTTTTTTTATTGTTACAAACTATTTGTTATGAATCTCTGAGTGCCTCATAGGTAGAACCGTTTTGACAGACTCGATCTTGCTCCCACTTTTCAATTTAATTAGTGTTGGCGCTCAACCCAGACTAACCCAAATGGGTATAAGTTGAACACCGCTTATGTTAGGTATTTGATCCACATTGCGAGAAGTACTGCAGAAAAAGAAACACTTTCAGTTAAGTGCCTCAAATGAGTGTATGGATTTGAGCCAGTACCCATAATCTGTCCGAGTTGCTTGTGCTACAAGCTCTTGATGAACCTAAAGAGTGTATTTTGCTTTTGTCATCGATATTAATGGTTCTATATTAAGGTCATTATTGCAAAATACATCCTTAGAAGACACAGTAATTGAAGCAGGATGCAGAGCCTTAAACGATTCTGAAGTAAGGAGACCCTTACCCAGATCTCCTATTTCTTCTCACACGTATTTTATCATTCAATAAGACCACACTGTATTTCTTTCGTCGTCCTTCCGATCGCTAAAAATGGAATACGCGGCTCTCGTGAGTCACCGCAATGTGAGGCCATTGTCTTCAACTTCGGCACGTCTTGAGAATTAACCGCGTTGTACTGCATTGAAATTCGATCGGAGATACGGCAAAAAACTGGGTAATTAGCAGATTTGTTGGCTGAAATCGTTGATTTATATACCATACCATTAGTTTTTTTAGTATTGCATTTTCTTTATTAGTTTCCTTATTTTTAGATTTTCTAAATGAATACATGGGATTAGTGTCAACTTACATGCATAGACCAGGAACTTAAGTGGTTATATTTGACTTGGGGGACTTGGGGGATCTTCGGAATATTTTCTATTTACGAAAAACGAAATATTCTTGTTAATTTTAGCGGTTTAAAATGCATCCAAATTTTTGAGAATAAGATAAGTTTTTTAAAAGAATATTTCTATTCCTCGATGTCTAAACACTGTTTGAGCTACAAATTAGCATTTTTCATTATTTTTTTGTTTAAATGCGTTAAAATGCGTCCATTTTTAATTTTGTTTTTTTTTCGGTAATTAATTGATTCAGATTTCTCAGCGCATTTTTTCGCTGAAAAAGATTTTGTTACGGAAATGTAATTAATCATTTCTTGAAGGGCCCCAAGGTGGGTGCAATTTTTTCAATTATTTGATTATGGCTTGTAATTTATTGAGCAGTAAAATATTCGATATTTTGGTGGCAAAAGGGACAATCGTGCAGCAAAGTTAGTTCAGCAAAATTAAAACAACCGGTTTAATATGTTTATGAACGTCTCTAAAAGTAAAAAATTCAAACTAACTTAAATTAACCCAAAATTTTCATATTTAAAATTTGTCATCATCTGTAATACAATTTTGGTTGAAAATGAGCCCAAAGTATATTTTTGGAAATAAGGGATTTGCTATTTTCTCTGTTGCAATTAAGAATATCCCACTCTTGACTGTCACCATGGCTTTTTAAGACAATTTCATATATATTATGTTTTTATGTAAAAATATAAAAGTTGTCGTTTTCTCGGCAGTAGTTGCAAATTTCGACTGAGGAATTGGTTTTTTAATGCAATTTTAGCTGAAAATTGATGGGTCTATTTTTAGAAATAAGGGAGTTGCTATTTTCTCCGTTGCAATTGAAGATATCTTATTTTTGACTATTGCCTTGGCTTCTTAAGACAATTTTATCTAGGTTTTACGTTAAAATACTAGAATTGGCGTTTTCTCGGCTGTAGTTGCAACTCTCACACTTTTGACTGAAGAAGTGAGGAATATCCCAGTTTTGACTGTCGCCTTGGCTTTTTAAGACAATTTTATCTAGGGTTTTATGTAAAAATATAAAAATTGCTGTTTTCTTGGCTGTAGTTGCAAATATCTCACTTTTGACTGAAGAATTGGTTTCTTAATACAATTTTAGCTGAAAGTGACCCCAAAGCCCATGGGTCTATTTTTAGAAATAAGAGCGTTGCTATTTTCTTTCTTGAAGTTGAAAATATCTATTTTTTGACTATTGCCTTGGCTTTTTAAGACAATTGAATCTAATTTTTACGCAAAAATATGAAAATTGCCGTTTTCTCGGCTGTAGTTGCAACTATCTCACTTTTGATTGCGGGATTGAGTTTTCAGTTCAATTTTAGCTGAAAATGAGCCCAAGGTCAATGGGTCTATTTTTTGAAATTAGATAGTTACTATTTTCTCTGCTGTAGTGAGAAATATCCCACTTTTGACTGTTGCCTTCCGTTTTTAAATCAATTCTAGCTAGGTTTCTACGTAAAAATATAAAAACTTTCATTCTCTCGGTTGTGGTTGCAACTATCTCACTTTTGACTAAGGAATTTACTTTTAATGAAATTTTTGCTGAAAATTATCCCAAAGTCGATGGGTCTATTTTTAGAAATAAGAGAGTTGCTGTTATCTAGGTTGTAATTAGGAATATCTCTTTTTTGACTTTTTAAGACAATTTTATCTAGGTTTTTATGTAATAATATCCGAGTTGCCGTTTTCTCCGCTGTAGTTGCATCTATCTCACTTGTGACTGAAGAATTGAGTGTTTAATGCAGTTTTAGATGAAAATGAGCCCAAAGTCGATGAGTATATTTTTGGAAATAGGGGAGTTGCCATTTTCTCTGTTGTAATTAGGAATATCCCACTTTTGACTGTCGCTTTGGCTTTTTAAGACAATTTTATCTAAATTCTAATGTGAAAATATAAAAATTGCCATGTTCTCGGCTGTAGTTGCAACTATCTCACTTTTGATTGAGGAATTGGGTATTTAATGCTCGACTTTGGGCTCATTTTCAGCTAATATTGCATTAAGACCCCAATTTTTCAGTCAAAAGTGTGATAGTTGCACCTACAGCCGAGAAAACGCCAATTCTAAGATTTTAACGAAAAACCTATAGACAAAATTGTCTTAAAAAGCCAAGGCACTAGTCAAAAAGTAGATATCTTCAATTACAACAGAAAAAATAGCAACTCTCTTATTTCCAAAAATAGACCCACCCAAAAGTGACATATTTGCAACTACAACCGAGAAAACAGCAATTTTTTTTATTTTTACGTAAGAACCAGGATAAAATTGTTTAAAAAGGCCAAGGCATTAGTCAAAAAAGAGATGTTTTCAATGACAACACAGAAAATAGCAACTCTCTTAAATACAAAAATAGACCCATTGAGTTTGTGCTCATTTTCAGCTAAAATTGTATTAAAAATCCATTTCCTCAGTCAAAAATGAGATATTTGACACTACAACTGAAAAACATTATTTTTTATAATTTTGCATATAAACCTAGATAAAATTTTCATAGAAAGCCAAGGCGACAGTCAAAAGTGGGATATTCCTAATTACAACCGAGAAAATAGCAAGTCTCTTATTTCCAAAAATAGACCCACCGATTTTGAAATCATTTTTAGCTAAAATTGCTTTAAAAACCAATTTCTTGGTCAAAAGTTAGATAGTTAAAACTATCGCAGAAAAAATTGCAATTCGCATATTCTTACATAAAACCCTATATATATATATTTTTTTTAGAAAGCCAAGGCTATAGTCAAAAAATAAATATTTTCAATTACAACAGAGAAAATAGCAACTCCATTATTTTCATAAATAGACCCATCGACTTTGGACTCATTTTCAGCTAAAATTGCATTAAAAGCCAAATTCCTCAGTCAAAAGTGAGATATTTGCAACTACAGCCGAGAAAACGGCAATTTTTATATATTTTAATAAAGAGCTAGATGAAATTATTTTAAAAAGCCAAAGCGACAGTGGTTTTTTAAATGCAATTTGACTGACTGTCGTATACTGGATAAATTTTCAAACAAACTTGCAACACATCATTTCATCTATTATTAGATAGATGCTCATGGTAATCGCCAAGACAACTATTTAAATCTCATTCTTCTTCCTATATATTTATTAATTTATTGCTTCAACCATGGCTTTATCGTAATTGCCAAAAATTAGCCACGTTCCACCCACTCAGCGGCAAATAAAGACGCGCAACAGGTTGAAAAAGTCACTTAAAGTTGGATAATATATTAAATGTAAATTTTAAATAACGTTGATTTTCCAAATTCGCACTACGATTATTGCGGGATAAGCCTACACTCGTCCAAGACATATGACATCAGTCTGATGTATCAAGAGTTCAAAGAGACGTGTTGGTGTTTAAAATAGAGATTGTATCATAAGAATTTTAAGCTTACTTAATTTTTCATAAATACGTGTACGTCTAATTTTTATGTACGAAATAAGCTACCGAAACCACAGCATGAAACTATGTGGAGTTAGCTACGCTATCGGCCTGATCATTATCTTTCCGAGCTGATTTTAATCTTATTAAGTAAATGTAATTTATTTTGTAAATAGCTTAATAAAATAATAATATGTAATTTGTATGTATTTTCGTTTCGAAATAATGTCACGTGTTTTTCCCGTTGGATCTGCTGAATAATTGTAATGCAGAATTTTATGTTATTTGAGTGTATTTAAGTATTAACTTTCTAAGATAAATAGTGATCAACGGATAGAATCAAATTGATATTTAAGAGCCCCCAGTAATATGGAATAATTTCTCAGTGACCAGAATATTTCTCCATATAAAGATCGGACATGTTGCATATTTGGGCAAAGTTAAGCATCGATTTTGATGCTAAAATCATATTCCATAATGAATATTGCATGAAAAAAAAAATGACTCCTAAAGCCTGAAAGAAATGTAGTATATCTGGAAAAGTCAGGAAAAGGGTTGGTTTACTCTCTTTCTGAAATTAAAATCGACACTATCATTGAGCCTGGAAAGATGCCTTAGTTCCAACTGGAAACAAATACATTTTTGACAACCTTTAAGGGTACCTAGGTATTAAAATTAGGCAGGTTAAAATTCAAATCATATTATATGCATAAACGAAACAGGATGCAACATACGAAATCATCTCTATACTGAAACAAATGGAAAGCCGCAGGTGTCCAAGTGAAGACAAAATATCCGCTAAAATGTTGAATAGACATCTCCTTTTTCATAGGTAGTCTGCATGAAGCAAAAATATCAACTCAGGTGAGAAGTTCAGAATTCAAACTGTATCTGAGACTGCAGAAAAGGGTGTGCCTGATGATTACAGGCGGTTTTCATACCACACCATCCTCATGGGCCCATGACCATAAAGGCACTCGTAGATAGATAGATAGATAGATATATATTACGTGTCAAAAAAAATACAAAGATTTTTACACAAGTCAGATAAAATCTAAATAATACAGGGACTTAAGTCTACAAACAATAAAACACTTATAAAACTATGAACATATATGACAAATCCAAACACGAAAAAATAAGCCAAATTGCCACACTAGAAATTAATAAACTAGAAAGTATAATCAAAATACTCCTGGAATGAATAAAACGAGCCATCAAGAAGTATCTTTCTAGTTTGAATTTTAAATTGTTTTAGATGCGAAGACCTAATATTTAAGGGTAATTTGTTAAAGAACTTTGGACAGTAATAATTTAAGGAAAATCTGCTCTTATATTTTTGTGTAGTTGATAGCTATATTTTCACCTGATCTTGTATCATATTTGTGTACTTCATTTTGAAGGCAATAACTGTCCAAATTCTCCTTCAAACTCACCAAACATCTGAATATGTACACACTAGGCAATGTTAGAATCTGCAAACTTTTAAATTTCTCTTTGACATCCTCTCTACAGCCAAGCCCGGCAAGAACCCTAACGGCTCTTCCTTGTATGGCAAATAAATTATCCATGTGAGCTGAGTGCCCCCTGCCCCCATGCTAGTAGAGCATAGCACATCTACTGTGAAATAAACTGTGGTATGCAGCCAGTAAAACTTGACTGTCAACGACTCTAGAGAGGCTACGTAGAGCATATACAGATTTTGAAAGCTTACTAGAAACAGTTGTAATGTGGTCTTCCCAAGTTAAAAGTGTGTCAAGCTTTACACCAAGAAACTTTACAGAATCCAGGTCACTCTCATGATTTCTCAGAGAAAATATAAATCTATTTGTTTTACTGCTATTAAGAGCTAAATAATTCGCAGCAAACCAGTCAGAGGCCCTCGACTCCATCTCACGAATTCCAGTCACAGTCACCTCAGGATTCTCATGGGCTACAACAGAAGTTGTGTCATCTGCATAGAGGATCAGCTCTGCACCCGGCACTCCCTCGCATAAATCATTAACATAAATGAGAAACAGCACCGGGCCCAGAACTGAACCCTGTGGCACACCACTGTTACACTCCTCAAAATCTGAAAAACCTCCATTAAAAAAGACGGTCTGTTGACGGTTAACCAAATAGGACCCTATAAGGTGCACACTATGTGTGTCAAATCCATAATGGATAAGTTTTTGTAATAAAACTTCGTGAGAGACACAGTCGAAGGCCTTCGACAAGTCGCAAAAAAGTTCCCCCACAAACAATCCCTCATCATACCCCTGAGAAATTATTTCCACCAAAGATAAAATAGCACTTTCTGTAGATTTGCCATTTCTATAACCAAATTGACACTTTGTGAAAAGGTTATTGCTTTCAAAATATGTGCTAATTTGTTCAGTTAGGACTTTTTCAAATATCTTTCCAATCAATGGGACAATCGATATAGGTCTATAGTTTTCAACCTGGTCAGAATCACCCGCTTTGTGCAGAGGAATAACCTTAGAAAACTTTAAAGATCCCGGGAAAATACCTTCTCTAATGCACCTATTAATTAATTTGGTTAAAGGCTCGACAATAATATCTTTGATTCTTTTAATAATTGTAACATTAAGTCCATAAATATCAGTACTGCCGGAATTCTTCAGCTTTGCTATGACATCACGCACC
>JAEQML010072957.1:0-15208 GCA_016904865.1 Pissodes strobi
TTGCAAAATCAATATCAAATGATAATCATGGAAAAATCTAAAACTTACAAAGTTTTTTAAGATTGCTTTTGAACGAAATTTTCTTCGTCCGGTTTCTTTTGTCCAGAAGTGTATATTACTACAGTTGCAGTAACAAAATTATTTTATGAGTAATTATAATTGTACTTGTATTATACATAGAACATAGAACAATGCTATTACTATCATAAGTATTATGCGTTTATTATTAAATGGTTGTAGATAAAGTACTTAAATGGACCTAATCGATAGGCGTCACTAAACAAAAGTAGAACGTAAATTATCCATCAATAAAAATAGCATTTGGGGTGTGTTGGTTTACTATGATAATAATAATTATGTTGATAATTATAGATAACAACTCAAAGATTTTTTTTTCTCGTCCCCGTTTCTTAGCAACTGTCAACATTTATAATAAACTACAAATTCTAGATGAGCGAAAAATTAACTGCAAAAACAATATGTATGGTTGGCCGATTGCCCAGATTTATAAATGCTGGTTTCATTTTAACCATAAATGGTGGCGTTATTGACTTTGTCTCCGAAATGAAATATTTATTAATATTCTGAATCCACAATTACATTTTCGAAATCATGTAAGCGCTATGTGGTGAAAAATTGGTAAAATTAGAGTCTTTAGTTCGTATTTAATATCTTCAACGAAACAAGAATATTAAATTTGACATTTGACGTTTCTAACATATAAGTTAAAGGCTTAGAAAGATTTAGGCACGATATATCCATCCCTTGATAACTTTGCGTAGAAGGTAGCTATTATAAATACAATTGCTGCAACAATGGTATCTATCGTAATTATCTCCCAGGTTAAGTTGTCAAGAGATTAATATATCGGGTCACAGTATATTGTGCGAACCTTTCAAATTAACAATCTTAAATATAAGATTTATCGCACCAACTTTTAAAACAATACAATGACTTTTCTATAAAATGGCTAAACATAAACAAGGGAAAGTGAAATTTCTCTTGAAAAGTGTATGCGTATCTACATGTTACAATGTGTTACGTAAAATCGACCGTTTTCGAATTTAGAGTAACTAATTAGCATGATGTTTACACACTCGAGTGAAAACTGAACATGCCATTAAAATGTGCATATTTAAATCCACTGAATTTTAAATTATGTTCGGTATTGTAACACGAGCAATCAGTTATGTTTTCAACATTATAATGATTACCTCGATTAGGTATTTCACCGAAAAAACCATTTTTACTAACGCTCTGAAATCTATAGACTACCGAATCCGATCATTGATATACAAATTACATTTTAATCAACGGATCTAAGCCTTTACGTCATCATCGATACTCAAGCTGACCGGTTGCCATCTTTCATGTGCCAACTGACTTTTACAAAAATTGGTAAATTGGTTAGCTGAGTATTGATTATGGATCGCGTTATGGATGCATAAACCAAGATTCGGCTATAAAATATCAGAACTGAAATTATGTTGATGCAAATCTCTTCGAGTGCTGGAAAACAAAAAACAAAAGCAAATTGAAAAAGAAGCCTCCCATATGAATCAGCGTTGTTGTAAAACAGCGGCAAAATATTAAATCGCATTAGGGTTCTGCAGAATAGTATTCTGGAAACTATACTCGAACTAGTTCGTATACAAATATTATAACTTCTATATAGGCTTAGGCAATTTTCTCATGAATCAGAAATAGGGTTGTACCCTAAACGAACCAAAATATTTTTGCCCTATTGGCTACTGTCCCCAAAATTGTTTGACAAAAATTATGTAAAATCATAAAATAAGAGTAGAATAATAACAGTTTACTAGGGTTTTGTACAATAATCGAAAATATTTTTAAATTATTCCAAATAGAAAATAATGAGTGTCAAAAGATGATTTCAGAAACGTCCAAATTTAATCTTATATTTCTAGATCTAACCATGTATATTATTACATACATATTTAATAGTTTATAATTACATGCGACAATATTTTGAAGACCTGCGTTGCCCTATGGCATGCAGCATGTACGCATCCTTTTTAACTTAAATAACCGCAGCTTGACCAACAAATTTTCTCAAAAACAGCGTTAGTTGTATTGACTATGCTACCACACAGACGTCTTTGATCCTACACTATCAGATCACTCGGCGATATATATTGAGATACAGATTCCTCTAAATAGAGCTGAGATGACAATATGTAAAATATAGACCAATAACTGAGCTGGAATGAATAACATACGGATATCTGGAAAGTCAAGCCTGGAACTCTTTGACTCCTCCAAACACTGATGTTGACGTAGCTTTTATAGTTTCGTTTATCCATTGTATAGTGTAGCGTTGAAAATGCTACCAAACCCAGAAATTTTAATATAGGTTTTTCCTTTTCGTTGGTAGATTTATGTGGTTCATATTATCTTTACCTCACATTAGAACTTAACATACCTATTCTGAACTTAGAATTTATAACAAAATTTAAAATATTATCTAAATATTTCATAATTTGGAATATTGGAACCCAACCGGTATCAACGAATACAGTTCCGATCGAGGTGTTGGTAGCCGTACCTCTTTTTCGAACGTTCTCTTGACGGATATCGACGATATTTTTTGGAATTAACGCAGTCTTCTCTTCCGCACGATGAACGCGTAGGAAGAGAAAAATACAAGTTTTGAAGTCGAGATATTATCGTTGTAATTTTTGACCATCAGGTCCATTTTTCGTATTAAATTCTCATGAGATAAATTGGGAATTACCCACTCTGCCATCAATATTTTCTCGTATTATCGGCAATATCGTCCTGTAAATGTACTTTATGTAAAGGGAGGTTACCCTTTTAAAAGGTATGATATAATTTGGTGTTTCTATATTAGATAGTTAAAATTATTTATAATTTAACTATTTCTCCACCCGGTCTTTCGCTAGCCTAGAAAGTTTCTCCATTTATTCCTGGCAGTTTAAGGCCATTTTGACGAAGTGATGCCGACTCACACGGCGTGACGTGTCATGGAAGCAGTAATCACGTAATTGGGGTCAACCAAGTAGCTGCATGAGTTAAGGAATAGCAACCAACCACTACCAGTGGATGCGATTTCCGTGTGACCGTATGGAAATGACATACAAGTATGCCCTACGATTGCTTAGTTTACCTATAATACTTTACCTTATCTTTTTGAAAACTACTGTTAAATGATTTTTAATTATATTATCTATTATATCGTGTCTAATACCGATCCTTTATCGTTATCTGATTAACTAATAGCGACTATCTTCACTACCGTATACGATACTATCTTGATTAGCAAATGTCTTGCTAATACAACTGAGATTCTCTGATCTACCTTTTTCTATAACGTACATTTACCTAAATGCTACGGCCTCACTGTAAGTGTATCGAACTTACCGTTATCTAATTTTTAATCGTTAATTATCTGGTATCGTATCTATTACCGATGCTTAACGTTACTTGATTAATTAGTACCGACTTCATTCATTACATATATGATCTTAACTTGGTTAGCAAATGTCTTGCTGATATAATAATGATTATCTGATTTACCTGTAGTACATATGCTTATGTGCTACACACATACTATACTTTGCTGTTACCGAGAAAAATTCTACATTTCTTGTATGAATTCTGTGAAAACCGCCCTTCATCTCAATAATTACAGGCGGACCTAAAAACGTTTAAAAAGCAATATTATCAAAAATTTGACGATACACAAATCATAATGTAAATTCTGGTAACATAGCCTATGGTATCTAGCATAAATAGTTATTGGGACTAGCAAAACACAATGAAGTACAGAATTCTTTGAGTGCAAGTGATCTTAACTCCTTCTTTCATTAAGATACAAGAATAAGATACAAGTTTATAACTCATAAAAATTACATATCACATCAGCAATATTCGGTTCATCTCAAACATTGCTTTGACCATGACAGATTTAAAATGTATCACGTTTGACAGTTCATAGTTACTATTTTAGTTAGCAAATTTTAAACATTGAAGTACTTATATATCACTATTATTATTAATGAGCTATTACTGCATTCGCATTCGTTACGACGGAGAGTCGCCTACGGCTCCTATCGTAATTTTCATACACGCGTCTTAATAGTTATCATTAAATGTTCATTGCATAATATACTAATTTAAGTGATAGGATATGAAGTTAAAGAAGAAATAATTGCACATAAATAGCAGTTTAAGTATCTAACATGACTAACAATAAAGAACCTACTTTTTCAAACGGGAATACACAAAATCCATTACATGTGTGTTCTCGCGCAGATAGACAAATGATGAGGAGAAAATCATTATTACCGAACGTCGGGTGGATGAAAATACGGGAGGATGGCAAGAAGTAAAATGGCGTAAATACCCAAAAATCAGTAGACCTCTACCAGTTCGAGGAGAAATTGGAGAAAACTTTCAACTAACGGTCGCGAAAAGAACGTCCTTTCTATTTCTCACAGGCCTAGACCCAAGTACAACAGCCGAACAAGTAGCCGAGTATATAAAAAATAAGTTGGATATCATATGTAAGTGTGATAAAATGAAACCTCGCAAAGACTACCACAAGAGCTCATTTAAATTGCAAATACCCTCTCAGAGCAAAGTAAGAATTATGGCACCTGATTATGGGGAAGCGGTATAAGTATAAACCATTTTCTCCATCTGAGAAGACGTCCATTATACAGGGAGAGTCAAGAATAAACATCAGTACCCAAGATGGCATCACAATACTTCATCAAAATGTCTGGTCTCTGAGAAACAAGTTAGATGAACTGGATATTTTCCTGAAAACTCAAGATGAAACTACTGACATATTGTGTTTTACAGAACACTTCATGGATATGGAAGAATTGGAGGCGCTAAACGTTGTTGGTTTCTCAACTGTATCCGCCTTTGCTAGAAGCCACCATACACATGGAGGGGCAGTAATTCTAGTCAGCAATAACATCAGTGCTGACCCATGCAAGCAACTTGAAACTTTGTCAGCCGAGATATCATGTGAGATCGCAGCCATAGAGGTTAGGCACCTTAATCTGGGTTGTTGTAGCTGTTTATAGGCTCCCAAAGGGGGATTTTATAACTTTTTTAAATTCAATGTCTGTATTGTTAGAAATTTTAATAGTGAAGTCTAATTTTATTGTCACAACTGGCGATTTTAACTTGCCTTTTAACACTTTAAACGAAAAAACCTTACAATTATTGGACTTATTTGGTGTGTATGGTTTAACGCAGGAAATTTTAGAACCTACCAGAGGTGATAATTGCCGGGATAACATATTTATAAATTTCAAATAAATTCTAACATTTAAAACATATACAGGCCAACCTCTTATCTCTGACCACAGGGCAGTAATGATTAAAATGGATTTAAAAAAGCCTCTGAAGGATATAAATGTTTTTCTCATAGGCCAGTAACGCAAAATGGTGTTAATTTAATGTTTAGTTATTTGCAGAATATTTATTGGGGCTTTCTAAATTTTGATTGGTCAGTCAATGAACAGAGCAATTTTTTATGAATATCATGATAGACCTTTTTGAAAAATCTTTTCCCTTGAAAAAAATTGCTAAGAAAAACACAAAAGTAGAGTGGTTTAATAATGATCTTTCGGTAATGAGAGAACAACTACATTTCTTAAATGATCTATATAGTTCTTATAGGCAACCTGATATACACCGACAATTTTTGTCAGTTCCAATATAGATTGGCAATAAAAAATACCAAAAAAGCTGCAGCCTCAAAATTTATTGGAGAATCAGACAATAAAGTACGTGCTGCCTGGCAACTTGTTAATGACCATAGGAGACCGGGGAGAAGGAATGAGCCGCCCCTGGATATCACTGCTTCTGATTTTTACACTTTCTTTGCTAACATTCCAGGTAACATAATAAAAAATATAAAACCACCAAATATTCATGCCGAGGAGTTTGTGCAAAAACAAGATCTCAATATCCCTAGTAATGCTTTTTCATTTAGACAGGTTACGTTTGTGGAGGTCCGTGATGCCATCTAAAAACAGTAGGGACATTTATGGATTTAGTGTTCCACTTTTAAAACGAATTAAAGATCCAGTCATAATTCCTTTAACAAAGCTAATCAATAAATGTATCACAAACGGGGAATACCCAACTGTTCTTAAGAAAGCCAAAATCATTCCAGCTTTCAAAAAGGGTGATGTGGGTGATTTAAACAACTATAGGCCTATAGCATTAATACCTGCGTTCTCTAGAGTATTTGAATTTCTTATCAAGAAACAGCTTTATGAATATTTCGAAAATAACAAGTTATTTAATAAAAGTCAGTTTGGCTTTAGACAAAATCGATCTACTATCCTGGCTATTTTGGATATGATGGAGTACATAGTTGGGGGCTTTGAGGAGCGACACTACATTGGTGCCACTTTCTGTGACCTCTCCAAGACCTTTGACTGTGTGTCTCATCGTATCCTGGTGGAGAAGTTCAAATATTATGGACTATGTCAAGTTCATTGAGGCTGCTTCAGAGTTATTTGGATGGTCGTATGCAGCAGACTTGGTATGGTGTAGTACTCTGAGGAGTCTAAGATTTCCTATGGGGTACCTCAGAAGTCGATTCTTGTGCCTCTACTTTTCATTGTTTACATTAATGATATAAGAGTCGCGGTGGACGGTATTTTTCTTATGTATTTGATATTGTTTGCCGATGACACAAAAGCACTGTGCCATCACTCATCTGGGTCTGAAGTGAAATCAATAATGGAAAGGGGTATCGCAGCTTTGGCAAATTGGTTTGCTGCAAATAATCTGAGCCTGAATGTTGCAAAGATCGAACACGTAATTTTTGGCTTAAGGCCGATACAGAGAGACGAAGGAATGTCAGAGGTAGTGAGGTTTCTGGGGGTGCATCTTGACCCTACTCTCCTATTCGAGCAGCATATAAATGAAGCCAGTAAAAAAATTGCAAGGTCCATATTTCTTTTGAGGAATCTTGTGGGCTCGGTTGACGGGTCTGTGGTCTTGATGGTGTTTCATGCTCTTGTACAATCTCATTGTAATTAGAATATTTAAGCTTCAAAGACGGGTCATACGAGTAATTGAGGGTTTCGGGTACCAGGAAGACGTGCGAGAGCACTTTAAGAGCTTGGTATACTTACCTTACCATGTAGATTTATTTTTGAATGCCTGGTCTATATGAAAAGGAACATTCACGACTATCGCCTGTCAAACGAACATCACCATTACAATACCAGACATAACACAGACATACACCTTGAATTCTTCAGGCTGAAATGATCTTGTAACGCAACCCTCTACTATGACTCAAAGTTTTATAATAAACTTCCACTAAATGTAAGAGAACTAAATGAAACTAAATATGTAAGGTTCATCAGGGACTTATTAATAAAAAAATGCATTTTATAAATTTAATGAGTTCCTGAGTTTTAGCATCCCATAACATATTTTATATTTCAATTATAATTGTATGTAAATAGTGTGTGTAAACTTGTGTTGAATAATGTACTGTTCAATGTAAATCATGCTCTTGTACTTCTATTATGACCTGTGTAAGAATTTCATATTTGTTAGCACCACTAAACTTTGCTTTTGCATTAACATGAGTTTCTTCAATTTACGATACTTGTTCCAGGACCATAGTGCATTTGATATTAAAAATAAAGACTCTCTATACCACAAGAAACACTAAAAGATAAACTTAGCATTGTAGGATAATTGATGAATTTTAAGAATATGTTAGTGGTAGTTATAGATGGTTAGATATACACAAAGAGAAAATGAAAAAAAATTAGGAGTACAATAAAACCGTCAAAATTTTCTCTTAGGTTACTCTCTATCCTATTTTTCAAAAGCAGAAACGTAAAACATGGTGCGCACTTAAAAAAGTTCTTTGAAACTTAAAAAATTCAGTGTGCTCGTGGACCACACACCAGAAGTGAAACTTCTTTTGCCATATACATATAGCTATAATATTTTTTAAATGTCACATAGGTTTTCATAAATAAAATAATATTTTAATTTTATGCAAATCCGCATGACGTGGAAGAGACGAAGATAACAGATGGCTATCTCCCGCTTGCTTGAATATATTCCTCTCTACTTTCGATCACCTCACCGCAACGCATTCGCGGTGTCACACATTTCGTAACGCATTCACTCTCACTTCTCCCGAATACAGCGCGGTAAAGTTCCACTTCAAAAAAAAAAGTAAAGTCTCTTCGCCTTCAACCTCCTCCGAGTCGTTACTTTCACAGTTAATATACTAAAATTTAAGTTTTGGACACTTTGACACTTAAAACTTTGAGTTGTAATCGACGTGATGATTTTTGTAAATCACCAACTTTCCATAGATATAGGGACTGGCTTTTATATGTGTCAACAATTTCTTGCAACATGCAGAAGGGGATCGCATATTTAACGAATATTCAAAGAGCCGAGCCGGCCAATGTGTACACCTCTAGCTTGTGAAAACATATGATAAATAATTATATATTGAGTGAATCATGTTGTGAGGTCCGAATTCTTTCCTCCAGTTTAGCAGATACCGTGGTTTCTTTTCGTCCAAACTTTGCCTGACTATAACGGAAATTGTTCAATTAAATTTGACGTGGTTTAAATTGTCTCCTATATAACGTGATCAATTTAGCGCCTAGCGATTAACACCGTTTTATCACCAATTCAAACAATTTTGACTCTGCTAAAATATCATCGATTAAATAAAAAAATTAATCACAACTAGTATTAATGATATAGTTTCTCACAAATCTCTTGGAGAAAGACTCCAAACCACGGGCTAGATGCTTCAAGTCGAGTGAACGAGTTATAATTAATGTTAGATAAGTTAATAATGACAAATATTATCCGTAATGTATCCGAGACATTCCGCGCAAACTTAATGAACCAAATTGCTCTTGAAGTAATTCTGATGTGAAAATTTGCTAAATAACTAATAACGTGATTTCTTGATGTCGGTTAAATCGACTGAATCGAGGACTGAACACGATCAAGGTTGGAACACGATTTCTCCAGATAGTAAAAGGTGGGAGAAATTAAAAATCATGGGGACTAAGTTCACGAATTTCCTATATGTTTCATATATTTTCTGCGGGGTTCGCAACACCTGTCCCCACTACCTGATACTAAGGGATACCCGTTATTAAGTAATACTAGTGCCAACTTACGCCGGGAATTTATACGTGATTTTAAAGCAAGCGGTATTGCAAACTTATTGTGCCGTTCAACCAAAACAGAAATTCATGGCAAATAAATATTATTAAAGTAATTGGAATGAAAAGGCTGATTAACTTAGTATTTGTTTCATGGTCAAACACTTGATTAATTATTGATATCAAGGTTTATGTTGACTGTTTAAAAAACCGTATGTGCTATAAGAATACATGTGTGTTAGTTCAGTCATTGTATAGAATACATACAGAATGCCTCGGTCCTTTAGGGAATGTATGAAATATGATTTGTATTTTACACTTCACATATACGAATTTCATAGAACGCCTATAGGAATTCTATACATTGCCGAATGGTTTCCAGGCAATGTACACAATTAGCATTTTTTTTAAGTTTTTTTTATCCGATCGGACGAAAAACTATACCTTTCCGATGTGTTTTCTCACCGCAAAAGTCATGATTCCAGTATATTGTATTCGTTGCTTGGCAACCTGCAATAACTGTACGTACAACATTTCCGTCCTATAGGACGGGCATAATATATAACATTTCCGTCCACTGCCGGGAATATAACATTTCTATCCTATTTAGGCACCTTGTTTGCCAGATGTGACGTTTATAAAAAGCAAGATTTAGCCGTGGTTTTCGTACTTACGTAATAAACTCCAAGCTCGCTCGATTCAAAACTTGATATTATGTTGAGTTTAAATTTAAAACACCGGTTTTATTTAGAGTATTATTTGGCTCTATTTTTATAAATACATCATATTCCAATTAATTCCGATCGGATAAAAAATAGTATGTGTAACTCGTAGGAAAAGGACATTCCTGGACCCCTGTATTGCTGGCTCGGCTGCGCCTCGTCCAGCAATTACCACAATCGTCCTGAATGTTTTGTTTTTCCTACTAGTCACACAATATCCTATTTCTTGATCTTGGGATTGCGTTGGGTGAGTTTTGCTGTTTTGCTGGTATTTCAATATAGACGGTTGAAAACTGAAAGTGACAAATATGATTGATAGTATATCTATCTAGTGATCAGTCGATGTCGATATAAATGTCGGTGCATTGGTATATGAAGATTAACTATTTATTTATTTGTAAGTAAAAACTTTAATTTTGACATTTTTTTTTTAAATAAAACAATGAAATTACTTCTAACATATTATTTTTAGATTATTTACAAACTATATGATAAAATTAAATAAGGCATATATGTTGGATAACTACAGGAGTTACAGGATAGAAGACATCAACACCAACAAGTAAATAAGTATTAACATTAAAAACGAAATAAAAGTAGTTCCTAATGTCACAACAAAAAACACAAAAGACCAGGATACTCAAACTACTTTCAGCAAAAATACGTTGTTTGTTTAAATAACAGTTGCAAGAAATGCATGACACTAATAATAATCAAAGTTTAACTTCTTTAAATTGCGGTGCAAAAATATCAAACTTTCGACCCGCTCAGGGATCATTTTGTTTCCTATGTTACAATAAATATTGCCTGCATTAGAAAAAATGTTCTCGCTAATAATTTTTAGTAAGGGCATATTTTTTAAAATTCCACCATTCAAATGATGATTTTTTATAAATATTTTTGTATTTTGTTCGTCCTCTTGTAAGAACAAACTAACGCTTAAATATTTACTCACTAGCATGTACAAATGCTTATATGTGCTTTTTTAACATCTCAACTCTTAAAAACTACTACTCTTATGAAGAAGTTGAGATTGGTTTTAACTGTTTTCAAACCCTATTTAAGTCAAATGGTATCCATCAACTTTTCGTGAAAATCTATCCATTAGTTAGTTTTACCATTGATACAATGCCAATACCCACTATATGTATAGGTGTTATTAGTTAAGCTGAATAAGTTAAATATGGGATGCTTATTTTATTATATATTTAATAAAAGCCACAAAAACGAAAGAAAAATCACGACATTCCTGTTACGAACCTATAAAAATAAAACGAATAAAGTTTCTTACTTTAATGTGTTTTATGTGGAAGCAAGCAACGACAAAGAAAGATCTTTTAGGATTTTCATGCTTGTAATTTTGCATCTCATTTCAATTTTGGCCATATTCCTTTAGACACATTGAACAAGAATATATTTCCTTAAGTCAATAACGAATATATTCTCCATATGTATTCAAATGTCATTTTCCATTTATACATCTTTGAACGCACTACAATATAGATATAGAGCAATACAATGTACCATGTTTTTCGCATACTTTGGAGTACCCCTAGTGTTTACTTTTAGAGCTAGAATAATCTTTAAATTACCAAAGTTGAAGTACTTTCTGAAATGTTAGAATTTGATATCAGATAAAACAAATGAAGATCGTAAATTTGTTTAGAGACACCAACTTATGTTCTTAAATTGATTACCCTGTATAATTACCGGCTAGCCCGTCCATTACTGATTCCGAGTATGCCAGGGATGATACTTTTATCTTAAAAACTAACTGAGAAAAATTAACAAAACTCTACCATAACACATGACCAACACATTACTTGAATTGAAAACCATATTATAAGCACAGCTTATTCAATAACCAGCTACTCATCTTGCGGCGGCATCCTTTGATTTGGGAAAGTCAAGTGAAAATTTTAGAAGAGGGCCATGAGTTAATATTTTTCTAAACGTCTGGGCATCTGAATAATACTTTTGACAATTCGTTTAATTTAAAATATGATGTTTTATCGTCTAAAATCCGTTTGAAAACGATTTTAAATGGCAAAATTGTATAAAAAACCGAAATTTCCGGTCTTTTTAGGGCAATAGCCGCAGCTTCGGGCGAATTTGTCGTGGATTTTGAAGGGAATATTCATTTTAAATTCAGTTCGTTTCGTGTCATTACATGGCCTGACAAATCACGAGACCGTGAAACTGAACCGCTAAGGGCACTGTCAGGATGCGCAGTGCCCGACATTCCAACTTTCCAACTGGTTATTGAATAAGCTGTGTTATAAGTGTTCTCTTTCCGTCACATTAAAGTTATGAAACAGGCTTTGTCATTTTTCTCAGTTAATTTTAAAGAGAAGTATCAATCCTGGTATATTCGGGATCAGTAACGAACGGGCTACCATAAATAAATGAATCATATTATGCAGAGCGATCCATTTAAAAAAAGAAAATTTGATATTTTTTGACAGCTTTACGATGCTCATTTATTTGTGCCACTAAGAATCCTGACGACTCATGAAAAGCCCTACAACTTTAATAATTTAAAGATTTTCCTAGCTCTAAAAATAAAAGCACTAGAGGTGCTGCAAAATATACAGAAAATGAAAAACCCTGTACATACTTACGAATGTTCGTACGATTCAAAAATCCAAAATATATAGGGTGCTTCATTGACGAATTGAAAATCGTATTAAACTGTGACCTCCCAAATATGCTTTACTATCTTAAAAATTAGACTCTTTGACAAAACATAGACACTAACTTATAGTATGTAGCAAAATAAAAAAAAATAAATAAGTAACAAACGCAACACAAGTTTCATAACTTGTAACCAATAAGACGAGAATATATATCAGATATCACAGAATACAAAATTCGTATAACCGCTAATTAGCTTTATCAATAAACTTCACTGTGCACTCTTTTCTGGAAGATTTTTAATGAATGGAAGCTTATGCCCGGTTGCTATTTTGTATAATATACATGAATACAGTATTAACTTCGTTTTTATTGAATATTATTGGTTGGCATAAATCATACACGGCCTCAGTGTACCTAGGAATAATATACGCGGTTACAGTGCCCATCGCGACGCCATATGTCTGCATGTCTCTACGTTTTAGCAAAACTTCTACAACGTCTCGGTGGCGTAGTAGGCAAGGTGCTTGGCTCTGTCATTCCGGCGCTGCGGGTTCGATTCCCGTCGGTCGCGACAGATGTTTTGTTTATTGTTTTTTATTAATTTACCTTTTCTTCTTAATTTTGTGTTAGTTTGGGTTAGCCTTAGGTTAGTTTTGGTTAGCACTTGGTTAGTTCATGTTGATTGAGGCCATGTAAAGCCCTAATAATACCTAGCAATGTGAAAGCCAAAGGGGAATCCGCGGTGCTAGCCGCCAGTAACAAATTAAAAAAGATACTTTATCGAAAAAAAATTGTGTGTCATCATAACAATTTTAATAAACTTGAAGAAACACAAAGAAAGAGATGTAATTCGAAAAAATGCACGGAGAAGTTTCGTACCTTCTAAAAATTTTCTAACAAAAACAAAGTTAAAATTTCTTTCGAGTGATCCTCCTTCTTCGAAAAAAGGTGCGTAGGAGTTTCGTACCTTCTGTAAGGAATAAAGGGAGAAAATGTACGGCTGAAATAGACTTCGAAATCTATATATTAACAGCAGCCAATCAAAAATACTCGCAGGCGGGGCAGAACTGTAATCGTGTATATTGTACAAACATGCGGGATGCGTAAAGGCATTGTCCAGTACAACACAGCACACATTCTCACCCACGTGTGTTGAAACACACGCGGCTAGCGGCACGGATTCCACTTTGGCTTTCACATAATTTTCGCGTTCTAACCAAAACTAACCAAGGCTAACCCAAAATTAAGAAAAAAAGATAAATTAATAAAAAACAATAAACAAAACATCTGTCGCGATCGACAGGAATCGAACCCGCAGCGCAGAAATGACAGGCAAGCACTCTGCCTACTATACCACCGAGGCGTTGTAGAAGTTTTGCTAGAACGTAGAGACATGCCTGATACATGCTGAATCGTGCGGGGGTTTGTCTACGGTATAGCAAACATCCATATGACAAATGCCAGTGTGTTTCAACACGTGAGTGAGAAAATGTGCTGCGCTGTACTGAACAATGGCTTTACGCTGCCCGGTTGCATTTAAACATTCCGGTATAGGAATCGGCATTCGGGTAAATTTCATTGGTCGACTTGGACTGGCTGAGGGCGTGGCCAAATTTGATATGCTAGTTTACCCATGTCTTTACGGTGCAATGAATTGCTTTCAGGTGCTCTGGGTGGTGCAGTGGTCAGATGATGTGCCTTTGATACAACTGCCCGGGTTTGATTCCCGTCGGTATTTTTTTTAAGGATATTATGTTTGTAAAAGTTTTTTTCCTTCATTTTGGGCATGCCTTGGGTTAGTTTTTGTTGGTTGCGCCCCCGTAACGAGCAAAGCGGGCGGAGGGCCTTGCGTAAAGTGAAATATTAGACATGCTAAAATAGTAAACAAACCTTATGTATGATTAAGCTCGTCAATAACAAAAAACCTATATTTCTACACTCCAGTCATTAGCTACCATGTAGCGCACCATGTGCACCCTCGGTTTGGGCAATGTCCTAACATTCTACTACGTGATTCAGCACCGTCTATAGTTGCATTTAAAATTGGCCAATCAAAATTGGGGCGGGTGCCGAAATCTATAGTGGAGTGTTTATATGTTGCCCGGTTGATTATATTAGCAATTTTCGAATTGTTATATACGGTCAAATTGAGATATTGCTAAGCGATGCAATAGAAATATGAGATGCTAAATTCTGACTATATTCAAGAGACAATTTTTGAAATAAATAAACAAAAAAATCGGTATTAATATTAATAATCGTCTGCATGAATTATTGGCCCAAACATATTCAACGGATGCTTATTTCTCTATACAAAAAAAAAAATGGGCAGAAAGATATCTTATATTCGGAATGAAAAACTGACCCATTCATTTCGGGATGAATTAGTATTAATGGCAACTTTGACAATGTAGCAGCTTGACATAATTCTTTCTATGTGAGTTTGAGTTTCGATCTACAAGTAGTCTAAGAAACTTTGCGGCAGACTATCTTCTATAATACATTCAATATTTCTATGTTACGTGCGTTATTTTAGGAATAATAGCATTCTTTAAGAAGTGAATTATCATCGTAGTACAACATAATTGCATCATAAACGAATAAGTGAAAATTAATAACTTACATCTTTGCTTAGATCTAAAGATGGCCAAATCATTAATGAGCAGGAAG
>MU195597.1:4749-15207 GCA_016904865.1 Pissodes strobi
TAATGCACTGTTTTATAGAATTTGCGACATATAATAGGTAATTCTGATTTTTGAAAATACGAAAAATGGGCTGGCTTTTATAGGGAGCTGAGGTTTAAATTTTTTCCGAAATCTTCAATTTTGACTGTAGAGTCTCTATTATTGTCGATCGTAATTTTGCTTAATATTTGGATCCGATGTGCTGAACTTAGTGCCATAAGTGTTTAGTGTTACCGTTTTCTTTTTAGTTTATCAAGTGATAGAGATTGTAAAGGGTAAAGTGTTGATACATAGAGTAATACAGGTTCAACGTTCCATGTAAAATCGTATTTAGGTTTAGGGGGCTTTAACTTGTAGCCTCCCTTCAAAAATCTTTTTATTATATTTTAATCCCTATTAGGCGGTGAAACATAAAGTTAAGAGCTGATCTATAGGTACTTATCAAGACGTAAGAAGCTCCTTTGTTTATTTCGCGAACTAAAAAGTCCAGATAAATGTTTAAATTATAAGTAAAGACATCGAAATTTTGCTGTTACAGAAATTATAATACCTACTTATTAAAACAAGCGTTGTATGTTAAATATTAATTAACAATTTGTTTTAATAAAAATATTTATAGGTACGCCTATGTTATTACTATTAAGTTAGCAACAGTTTAGACAGTAGGATAACGTTGACAGTGTTGTTGTTAGATATATTTTATATATCGTTGCAATATTATAAATACATAAAGTAAAAATACTAAAAGCCGGTGTTTTATCAACACAGAACAAGCAAAAACCAATTTTAAAATCACAACATTGTACTGTTTTCAAGTTCCTTCTGAGATGGATGCAAACATAATTGGGATGGCGTGACCGGAAATGCTTCTTTGAAGAAATGCTTCTCAGACAGTTTCCTTGCCACCAGGAAAAATTTCCTGTCTAATAGATGAGAGTCTCTATAGAGAGTAACTAATTTTTACTCGATTTAAAAGTCAACGGTTTCCCAACTAATAAACTAGGAAACACGGTATACCAGGGCTGTACTAGCCACCAATATTCCGGTGGCATCATCATTTTATCTAAAGCCTTAAATAACATAGAAAACAAGGGAAAAGCGTAAAAATACTCATCATGCCAAGAAATTGTAAATGCATCGACAACTGTGGAGGTTGAATCCGGAAACCAGGAACAGGCATTTTACATTAAAATAAGTTGCAAATAAATCTAACCCCTTATTATTTTCTGATATACCTGCTTGTTTAGTTCGTATTCTGTTTCAATGAAAGTTTGTCTTGATGCCTTGTCGGGTTCCGTTTTTCTTTTGAAGCGATATAAGATGCGAAGAGTGTTATACGTTTTGTTCACGCTAGTCTAAAATTTGAAAGGTTATATTGGTTAAGTTGCGATATTTTACGCTTTCCCCACGATTAATGCAGGATATTGCCGTCTTATTATCGATTCTAAGTAAGACTCTAATATTTCCATTTGATTTAGTAAATAATTGTAAGCCATGACAAGCAGCTTTAACTTCAAGGTAATTAATATGGTTAGACTTGTCGGCTTCTTCCCAAAACTCGCGACATTTTTGGCCGTTACAATAGGCACCCCAGCCTGTAGGAGACGCAGACGCATAAAAAAAAACAAATGAATGAAATGAAAACGTACTAGGCTTCATATTTACAGTATATTCTTGTCTATCCACTAGCTAATAATTTGCTTTGTATCTTTTAAAATTAATATTCTGTCATGTACGACTTTCCTTTTAAGGCCTTAAATTTTGCGTGACCTTGTCTTTTGATACTATGACGACTCTGAGGAACGGCAGGAGTCGCTGCTACCAAAGACCAATAATTTTTGCAAAATCTCGAATCGTAGTAACTGACTTGTTAATATATTTTTTAATTGCCTCTTTTATTGAATTCATTTTCTTAAGAGGTAAAGAAAACGGTCGAGAAAACGGTCCTATGAATTAAGTCATAAGTAAATCCTAGGTAAGTTATTTTTATGATGGTATTAACTGACTTTTTCTGTATTTATAATAATTCCTAAATCATTTAAGAGCATTATACACATTGCAAAACAGTAAAGTGCATCAGCCAAGCCTGACAAATGGTTGGTGTTGTTAGCCCAATTGGTGTTGTAGGAACCTTTGCAAATAATTAAATTTGCACACAATAATATTTAGTCTAATAACTAACACCCTGTAAAGTATACAGCTGTTTTACAAACAAGAGTCTTCAGGAGATAATTTAGTCAAAACAATTTACACCCTGTAAAGTATGCAGCTATTTTGCAAAAAATAAGGAGTCCATGATTGGAGTCTTAATTAAATAGGTCCACGACCATATTAAAATATATACTGTTGGCTCACAGCCTTTTAATCGTTTAAGTGATGATAGAATTTAGTGAATAGCCCACGGCTATCCCTCAGAAAGTATGGCCCACGGCGTTAATGCCAAATATGTTTTGCCATAACATCCTGTAAAGTATGCAGCTATGTTGCAGACAATAGTCTGCGGGTGATATTTTAGTCAAAACAGCTAACAGGCTGTAAAGTACACAGCTATTTTGCAGACAATAGTCTGCGGGTGATACTTTAGTCAAAACAACTAACACCCTGTAAAATATACAGCTATTTTGCAGAAAATAAGGAGTCAGTCCATGATAGCAATTTTAATTAAATAGGTCCACGACCATACTAGAAATATATACTGTTTTTTGTCCCTATTGGAATTGATTATTGCTGCATAAACAGGGGAAATATTATACACACAAAATGTATCTGATTATCATTTGGCGGTGACAAGTTTGAAGTTGGCATATTAAACGATCACTTCTTAGAAAGTCAATAGCCAACTTTTAGTGGAGAAGTCGAATAGTTAGGTCCTCGACCCTAGGCTTAATCAATTAATAATTTATAATAAAAATAATATTATTTTTTTTTTTTGTATTACGAAGCCCTCGGCCTAAACCTATTCTTTTTCTATGCCCTCGGCAAGAATTTTTCGATTGAGTGCTATTTGTATGCAAATTATAATACCCTCGGCCTATGCACAATCTAACTCAATCTAACCAACTCTTTGTTAGAAAGTCGAATAGTTAGGTCCTCGGCCCTAGGCTTAATCAATTAATAATTTATAATGAAAATAATATTAAGAATTTTTTGTATTGTGAAGCCCTCGGCCTAAATCTATTCTTTTTCAATGCCCTCGGCAAGAATTTTTCGATTGAGTGCTATTTTGTATAATATGCAAATTATAAGGCCCTCGGCCTACGCACTATATAACTCAATCTGGCCAACTCTTTGTGGGGAAGCCGAATAGTTAGGTCCTCGACCCTAGGCTTAATCAATTAATAATTTATAATAAAAATTATATTAAATATTTTTTTTTTGTATTGCGAAGTTCTCGACCTAAACCTATTCTTTTTCTATGCCCTCGGCAAGAATTTTTCTATTGAGTGCTATTTGTATGCAGATTATAAGGCCCTCGGCCTATGCACTATCTAATTCAATCTAACCAACTCTTTGTGGAGAAGTCAAATATTTAGGTCCTCGACTATAAGCTTAACTAATTAATAACTTATAATAAGAATAATAATAACAATTTTTTGTATTGCGAAGCCCTCGGCCTCGGTATTCTTTTTCTATTGCCCTCGGCAAGAAAAGAAAAATTGATCGAGTGCTATTCGTACGCAAATTACAAGGCCCTCGGCCTATGTATTTTAATTTCTATTTCTCTTGGTTAGGTCAACGTATTGTGCCTTACTGAAAAACTGCATGAATATGAATTTAATAAGCCCTCGGCTGTTATGCAAGGTTTTTTAATTATTCTAATTACTTAAAATAGTCTAGTTGTAATTAGTGAGCTTACGTAAACAAATGAAAGACCGAAAATAAAAATTGATTATGTTCTACTAAATGAAATCCAGCTATTTTATTTTTAATCTCATGTCTAAACTTTGCATTTCACGTACTCGGTACAGACTACTTCTTTTACCTCTCTATACCGTAGCTAATCTGGCCCCGGGGCCAACTACTTTTTGCACTACTCTGTTTTTTGGTTTTCGTGAAACCCGATATTATACTTGTTTTTTTTTGTGACAACAAACCGCCCAGATAGCAGTCTCTTAATTTAGCCACAAACATTTGTATTATATATATTATTTTTTAACAAAACCTAATCTTACACAAACCTCAATACAACTTATCAACTGTACATTGTATCATTGTACGTAGATATTTGGCCCTCGGCCTACTATATAGGAAATTGATTAACCTAATCAAGCATAAACGAACCCCAAACTAATCAACGACCATTTATTGTTCGTAAATATTAGGCCATCGGACTAGTTCTATATAGACAATTTATTAACACTTACTTGAGGAACTGGACAATATATTTTCCCTTCTTTTCGTCATTTTATTTCACAAACACAAAACAAAACACGATTTTTGAACGTATTCGAAGGATACGTAAAACAGAATGAGTAAGCATCGAAGTGCGATAGCAGACTCGGGTTGAGGATAAAAAACTTTATGCTTTAAAAACGTATCGATGGGTATGGTGATTCAGAAACTACAATGTAATCATATCGGAAGACAAGCGATGGAAAATACACACTTTTACCACTAAATATCTATATAAACACTATATGAACTAACGCATTATCCACAATAATATTACTAAACAAATAAACAATGTTCCAAATCAAAGTAAATCGCAAAAAATAGCTTTAAACACAAGAAATACTATCAAAACGTAGGAAGCACCAAAACATAACGTAAGAATGTGACATATTATAGATCCTCCGCAGCCTCCTCGATGTCTCAGGAGTTCGTCGCACGTATTAAGTGTCAAACGGCGCACAAGCTCCTTTTTTTCTCTTCTTTATTCTTTGGGCGTAACGGCTTTTACAGGTTTGTCGTTTAATAGAAATTAGCAACATTAATTTTGTTGATGCAAGAGGTGACACGGAGACTCTGAAACGCCATGGCTTATACCAATAACACCTCAACAAAAAAGTGCTCACAAAATTTTAGCTCGTGACGTCGTGCATGTAGGCCTTTGCTATTTGGAGCGAATATGTAGGATGAGGGCTTGCGGGCAGAAAGGTAATCGCGACCGAGGCGCAATTGGTTGCAACGCTGCCAGACCACTACGATACACACATAGAAAAGATCTCTTGATCTAAAAACAGCGAGGAGTTCAGATCATTCCTCTCCTTATGAAGAAATAAATATTTATTTTGAAATACTTTTCCTCGCCATAAGAACATGTGAAGTTCAGATATATATTTTTTTGATTTGAATCCGCTAAGGTGAAGAAATACTTCTCTCGACACAAAGTAATATTCTTTTGCCACATATGAAAGTCAATACGCTCTTGGAATAACGTCAATTCCCTCAGTTTGAGAACTCTTTTCTATGTGTGTAGTAGCGAATATTAGGATGCCCGTACATAAAGAATGTATCTTACATTACAATTTTTCCAATATTGTAAAAAAACATATTTCCATAAGATGTTCTTTCCTCTTTTTATAATATGGTGTTTCGTAATTTATTTATTTAATTATCTAATACTACTACCATTGGTCATACATTATAAAGACAATGCTACTACCTTGTTCGTGCACTTTCCTAAAATAATACCATGGACTCTCGATACGCCGCAGCCGCTGCGCACTGCGTAGAAATTTTCAAAATGGGAACAAGTAAATAAGTAAGTATTAAATTTCGTGCATTATGACTAACCATCTCTTTAAATTCATACATATATACATATTTAGAATTATACATATACTAGCCCGATAATTTGCGGATTTCACCGCTGGTCCCGACACCAGCCAATTACAGAGAGCCTACTGTACTTTCCTTATAGAGCCGGCAATAGCGCAAACAAGACAAACGATTAGTTTGTGAATTTGCCGTATTTAATGGCTGCCTTAATCGGTAATCAGTGATATTTTGATGCAATTTTGTTAAACAGGAACTATTTATCCTTGTACTTTTAAGTGCGTGGAACTTGTACCTAATATTTCGATGTATATTTAGGTATACAATGTATATTGTTAGGCGTATTTTTAAATACGTGTAATTATATATTTCGGACTTAAATACTGTTGCTCGGCGCTTTGTGTACGGTACACATACTTTATAAGTTTTTGTTCGTGTTCAATTGAATGTTTTTCTCTCGTTTTCGGGTAATTTTATGGTAACTGATACTTAGTGTAATTATGTCTCAAATGTATTTCATTCCTGGCAGTAATGGAAACTATAAAAATGGGCCTAAAGTTCATGTTTTCGGTTTTCCAAAGGACGTAAGTTTAGTTATGTTCTCTTAGGGAAATTTAAAACAGACCCTCTTGAAGATAGATTTGCTAAACACAAGCAAATAGCAGATGATCATTATCATATTTATGTGCGACAGTTATATGAAACAGTGATGAGACTTAGAATTCAATCTATACTGTAATGGCTAGCAACCATCCGAATGTTTTCGTGCTACCCTACAGAACTAGCCTTGTCGCGTCTACGTATGAGTCATCGCCGGCCGCGAAGATTCAGGAACTGTGGAATTCTCCCGATGCCTTGTTGAGAATAATATAGAGACACCTCGCTTCGTCCGGAGTATTCGTGATAGATTTTATATTGTATATAAATAGCGGATAGAGGCGAGTTGAAGTTAGTTAATCACTGAGCGTTGAACTGTAAAGAGCTATTAGTTGTACAGTTATAACAGTAGTTTAGTGTGTTTAATTGTACACAGTGATAAAGACAGGACCGGCTTCAGAAAATCTAGCAAGACCAAGAAGACAAAAGGCAAGCAGAACAGGACAGGCTTCAGAAAATTTTGCAAGCCTGTATTTTATACTACAGCTAGTTTTAAACCAAAACAAACATAATTTTTGGGATTTGTCAAGAAATCTGTCATATAGCCAGCGTTCTTTAAAATAAGTTAACTATTGATAGTTTTCGTAAATATTAGTGTATGTATCCCCGTATATGATTAACATTGCACGGCCTACATGGACGACGTCACACGACAAGCACTGAAGCCTTGTTATTAAGTGGGTATCGCTTATACTGGAAATTCCATTCAAAGTAAAATGTAATGCTAAAGAAGTTCTAGCAGACATAAAAGTTATAGAAGATAAAGATGATGAATTATATCTAAAAAGTATATGATTAATTATCTCCCAATCATCTCGTGCGCACGAATAAATATATCTCTAAGCCACTAGTTACCTTCAGCTTAATTGCATAATTAATTTGCAAACCAAACTAATCACTAGATACTTCAGTTAGCCAAACCGAGCCATAAACTTGGATGGTTTTTGATGGAGCTGTACGCTCTAATCCTAGGCTTTACTTTGCCATACGGCGTTCATAGGGTGTTAAATGGTGATGTAACCCTTAGATAGTTAAGGCTTAATTATCTGTTATTAATTTTCCTTGTTTCTGTTGAATACAATTTTCGCTCTGAACATTAAATTTTGTTGACGTATGTAATGCAAAAAAATATTTTGTTTTATTTTGCGCACTGTTACTTTCTTTTCTCCTTGGTAACATACGAATCACTTTATGCACTGGTAAAATAGCATTTTACACGCTTTCCTAGCAATAATATATCAATTTTTAACTTGCCATAAATTTGTAGTCACGATGAACTAAAACTAGCACTAACCAAACAATACAGTGAGACAGTGAGAGATTGAGAAAAAACGTTCCACTGCTTTATTTATATAAACATAGAACCCCAAATAAATTTTATTCTAAATTATTTTATTTTGCGCAGTGTTGCTTTCTTTACTCACTGAAAACGTTCGACTGTTCGATACTTTATTTATATAAGTTATAAATACAGAACCTAATTTTTTTTCGCAATATCATGCATTAATGTCATTCATTTAGTTTCATGCTCCGATCGAACGAAAAACAAACCTGAAAATTACATAGCATTTTCTCAGACTACGTTTTTAACGGAATGTCGATGCGCTCGGATGTGTCCGATAGATTTGTATCCAATGAAAATAGCGTTATAACACTGGATCTCATAGTTTAGTCAATCCTCTAATTTCTTGGGTTCAATTGAACTTTGTAAAATTCGAAAAATTAACATTTTTAAATAAAAATATCTGTACATAGGAATCTCATTCTTTATTACGCTCTTTCTTTGTTAAACTTTAAATAATTGAAATATTTCATGTATTAGTCGATTTGATATAAAAATTTGCCGTTGTCGATAAAACGGGTTTGATTAGAACGACCTCCACCTGATACGTTCGATCGGATATACAATTTGCGTTAAAAACGTAGTCATATATTAATGGAAAATAAATACTCAGTTAATGCGGCATTCTGCTGGTTGACAAAAACAACTATATACAGAGTGCTTAAAATGTGTGTTCATGGAATTCAGGATGAGTAAGTTATTTATGGAAATACACAGAAAGTAAATTAGGAGGCCAACCAGGCGCCGCAGACGAAACTTCCTGGCGTAGTCGTCATTTCCTCAAAAATACCTTTTTTAATTTTTCTTACATTCACATAGTTTTCACAAAAAATAGACTTACAAGACATTTAGGATTTTGTATTATATATTATCTACAAATATCACAGTATAGCTGTGACACCTTCTTATATAAGTCGTACTTAATATCTAATATAAAAAAATGAAACGTCATTCATCCGCACAAAACAGAAAAGGAGAATAGCGTACAGGCCTGTATAGTATATTAGGTATACGACGCATAACTCTTACCATACGTTTGTGTTAAATAATAAAATAACACTTTATGAATATTGCAAAGGTTTTTATAAATAATTAATATTTTTATTTTATGCAAATTCACCGATACGAATGGTAGAGCATACTGTACACTAAACCCTGGCCCGTTCAACGATCGATTCTTGTTAGAGAAAGATGGGCGAGTTCGCGCGGACGACGTGTAAGAGACAAAGGCAAAAGACGGTTATCCCATATTTGATTTGAATTGTGGACAAGCGGGCAGAAAAAAATCGCCTCGCCGGGTCACCGTGTAATTCTCTCCTTCTGTATTTACCAACGTTAAATACCCTTCTCTCTACGTTCGATCGCCTCGCCGTATAACGTATTACAAAAGTTACAACATGTGTGATACGGCAAATGGCAACGAAAGTAGAGAAGGAGATCGATTCCAGCCCGACCACAATTGAAACCAAGCATGGGATAACCATCTTTTATCTTCGTCACTTCCACGTCATCCGCGTTGACCGCGTCTATCTTTCTCTGACAAGAATCGATCGTTGAACGGGCCATAGTTTCAGAAAGGATTCTCTGTTTGTCGGAATATTGTTGTCCCCCATGGCCAATGGAACTTACACATTCAAATACAAGACGTTGCCCGGACCAGGGCTTCAGAGTTGCGCGCGCATCACATTGTTGACAAACACCATATTTTTATGGTCCAGCGAATTGCTTTCAACGTATTTTTATGGTCCAGCGAATTGCTTTCAACTAGTCTAGTAGCGTAGTGGTTAAATACTGTGCTTGTGATGCGGCGGCCCGGGTTCAATTTCCGTCGATGTTTTTTTGATTTTTTTTAAGGCTATGCTTGTTTCGTTTTTAAATTTGGGTTAGTTTTGTTTGATCCCGGAGCGAGGGGAGGGCATTGCATGAAGTGAAAATGTAAAAGCAACTCTGAAGCCCTGTGTGGTCCGGGCAGCGTAAATACATTCTTTACCACGGTACAGATGGCTTGGTCTCTGTACCGCAGTAAACAATGGTACCGAAATAACGCGCAAATCCCACATACATTTCTTACTACGCTGCAGATGTTTATACTATCTGTATCGTAGTAAATAATGTAGGCCTAGTAACTGCGTACTGCTCATCCCTTTCTTATTGCAGCATAACATATACAATTTCTATTATAGGTAGAAATAGTTTAAATATATCTGTCGTATGCACATTGCAAAACTATTTGATATTTCGTTTCCTATATTTTCGAGGCTAAGGAATTCGATTATCATACTATTTTTTATAGAGGGTTGGGATGGGTGTTTTTTTGCTGTAAAACCTAAAAATGTGAAAGTATGGATAACATTGGCAGCGGTTTTTTTAGTGCCTTCCTCCTTTTATGTGATATCACTGGCCCCGTTAATCTTTCTGAATACCTACTACAGCAATTATTGCAGAAACAAGCACTTATCATCTTTTGATTGCGTTTTCGTGAAGTAGCTAGACAAATGAGACAACATTGAGGGAAATTATCCGACGAGAGTGGTAAGTAACAGTGCTGTACGTGTTCATGGTTTTTGGCCTATTATTAGAAGATTTCACAAATTAAGCTTTTACGATTTAAATATTTGGCTCAACGGGCTAACAAATAATTTAACAATTAAATTAATGCAACAGAAAATAATATTTTAACGACACTATTTTTTAATAAATGTTCGAATTTGAAGACTTACTAAATTTGATACGCCCAATTTATTGCAATAAAAATAAGTGGG
>JAEQML010072960.1:0-15207 GCA_016904865.1 Pissodes strobi
AAAATTGTTTTTTAAAAAGTTGTACATTCTAACATTCAAGTTAACTCACAAGCAAATCGACCTTTTTTCACTCAATCTAAACTGAATGATTTAGTTAGAGACTAAATGACTCAGCAGAAGTTTTAGGATCTAGATTAAATGAAACAAGATTAGCTACGGTACGTCCTTTTATTGGTATCGAAGTAGAGAAAAAGAATTTGTGCCTCTTTTCTCTCAAGAAGGTGCCCTTGTTTATTGTATGATGTTCCTTAAGTTATGGCAAGTTGTTTTGGAACACAGTATAAGCCAGATTAATGGAGACTTCGATTGATTCATCAAAAAGAAGTCTAAAAATAGTTCTTCTGCACAACGGTAATAAGCCTACTTCTGTACCCGTTGAACATTCAGTGTATTTGGAAAAATCCCGTGAAAATCTTGAGCTGGTATTGAACAAAATTTGTTACTTGGATCACAAATGGACAATATGGAGTCATTTAAAAAGTGTTTCCATGTTGCTTGGCAAACAAAGGGGCTATACAAAGGTTTGTTGCTTTATCTGCGAATGGGATAGTCGTGACAGAAACCATCACTACTTCAAAAAATAATGGTCACTGCAGGCCGGAGTTACAAATGTTGCGAGGGAGAGTCTTGTAGAACCTAAAAAGGTATTACTTCCACTACTTCACAATAAATTGAGGTTTCAGATTGTAGATTGCTAGGGAGTCGTTTCGGCTAGCTTAACCAGCCCGGCACTGCTACCTTTACAGATATTTTGTGCATGACTACAACTTAATTTATGTCCAAGAGACGTAGGCTTCTCCCAAACGAAGCTATTTTCTTGGGAGGTAGTTGGCTCACTTCTTGAGGTGATAGCTGTATTCCTTCAAGGTACTTGACCCTTTTGCAAAGTTGGGTTGGACATTGGCAGAGTACAGGTTCTATTGCATTATTGCAAAATCTGCCTTTAGGTGGTATTTTACCGGGCAGTGTCCAGTGAGCAGTTCGGCGACAGTTCTAATATTTGCTCTGTTCATGTCTAAGAGCTGTTCTGCTCTTTTCGCAGATATGGTGATAAACCTTTTCGCCTGTCTTAATTCTGGAGTGTTTCTCCAGTAGAACGACAGTTCGTCTTTTTCCCATTTGTTTAGTTCCTTGGTGATGTGGCTCTTCATAAGGCTACAGTGGGGTTCTGGACCATAATATGGTGCTCTAGCTCTTTCTTTCGCAAGGCAATCTACTTTTTCGTTGCCCTCTATGCCTCTATGGCCAGGAACCCACATTAAAGTTACATGGTTGCATGTTGCAAGTTATTTTAGAGTTTGCTTACATTCCCAGGCTCGCTTGGATACGCACTTGAAATCTTTTAGAGCCGCCCGGCTCTCTGAAAATATGTAGATGTGCTTTCTGTGAAGTCTTTGTGTGAGGCTTTCTTCTGCACATATATTTATGGCAAGCACTTCCGCTTGGAAGATGGTTATATAATTGCCTAGCGGTTTGGAAAGCTTACAGTTTGGACCTGAAATGCCTAATCCTCTTCCTTTCGTTAGTTTTGAGTCATCTGTGTACCATAGCGATGCGTTACTCTCCCATGATTGGCGGTCATCAATTCATCAATAACCACCGCAAATGAGACTTCTAGGTCCAACATGACCGCCATTTGGTTTGCTGGCATTTTCCAGTTTTATTTCTCAAAGATGCGCAGGCGACCAGTCAAATCTCCGGGCTTGAATTTGTCTCTTTGGAGTTGCCTGTGAGCACTGATAATCGCCTCCCTCTTTACACTGAGATGAAGAGGAGGCATGTTCAGCAGTACTTCTAAGGCTGCAGTAGGGCACGTTAACATTGACCCTGTTATTCCCAGGCATATCAGCAGTTGCACTTTATTAAGTTTGGTCCGAACGGTGACCTGCTGTGTTTTTGGCCACCATACCAGCGAGGCATAGATGACCATGGGCTTTAGTATTATTTGGTAGATCCAATATACCATTTTTGGTTTTAGGCCAACTAGTTTGCGGCATGTCCTGATTGCCGCTGTGGCTTTAGAGATGGTGTTTTCTAGATGCTTCTTACAGGTACGTTTACGGTCAAGTGTGACCCCTAAATACATCTGTGGAAAAAGTTAACTGTGTTCCATGTAGGATGGGTGCTCTCGTTTCTAGCTTCCTTCTTTTTGTAAACGGGACAAGAATAGTTTTCCTAGGATTTAGGGAGAGTCCCTCCCCTTAGCTCAAATTTTTGATGATGTTTAGGGCATTTTGCATGTGGTATGAAATTACGCCTTCGTGCCTGCCCTTCATTACTACTACTAAGTTGTCACTCAGAGTGATAAGGATTTTATCCACTATAGTAGCGTCCATAGAGGACGGAAAGAACATTACCTTGAGGGCACCATTTCATTGTTTCTGTCCATCTTATGGTCGGGATCTCAACTGCTCACTCTTAGAGTGCTATTCTGATGGACTGATGTGAGGTATTATCGCGGTATAAGCGGACAATACAGTGCACTTAATATGGATTTGCCTGCCTGGTAGGCGAACTGCCTAGGATGGAGCGATGTCCCCGTAAGAGTTTCGCTTCTTATGTATTATATCTCCATTGTTTTGAGGAGAAATGAGGTTAGGCTGATGGGAAGGTATGATTTTGTTTCGTTCTCCGGGCGTCGGCCGGTCTTAGGTATAAATATCACAATTGTCTTCCTCCAATCTAGTGGTTTACTATATCCTAGGATAAGGCTAGATTTGAAGATTTTCTGTAGGTATACCTTCAGGATTTCCTAGCCTTTCTGAAGCAGGGCAGGGAAGATCCAATTTTTGTGGGGGAATTTGTAGGACTTAAAGCTATTGATTGCCCTTTTTGTTCTATTGTTAGTGAAAATTTTTCCCGTCAGTCTTTTCTACCTCCTGTTCGGGCTCTAGAACCCTTCGTTGTAAGGATTAGTCTGGTCCTGGGTATCTTCTACGATATGTGATTCAGGGAAGTGAGTCTGTAATAGTACCTCTAAACTTTCCTTCTGATCGTTGCAATATTCTCCGTTTGGATTTTTTAATAGGCCAATCCCTAATTGAGGTTAATGAAACAATTTGTGAATGCATTACCAATAGAAGCAGAATGTATTACATATCTTTGTGAGCAGTTTCCTGGTTTATCGAGGCAGTGTTCACTGAATCTGACATCAAGAAACTCATGAGGGAGCAACAAATGAATACAAAGGGAGGTGTCTTTCCAACTAGGTGTAATCAATTGTTTGGGAAACAAAAGAGATCAAAACTAACAAGAAATCGTCGCTAAATGCTGGCCAACTTCAAAAAGACTGTACCATGAGCTTAAAAGGTAATTTTTTCTACTCACATCTTGACTGCTTCCCCTTCAAATTTGGGTGATATCAGTGAAGAGCAGGGCGAAAAGGTTCAACAAGATATCAACACACAACAAAAAAAAAACCACGAAAAGAAGTATTAATGGGAGGCGAAAGCGCTTCTATAAAATCTTTTGACTAATGAGAATAGAGCGCTAAACTTTGTTACAAGGGTTTTTTTCATCGTTGCATGAGTGCCAATCAAAATTAACAAAAATCGTTACATTTTTACTATGCTTTTCTCATATGAAATACTAACCTAATATGTGTGAAATAATTAGTCTTTGAAAAGTTTAAAATTAAAATTTTCGGAGTAACTAGAATGAATCAAATTGTGGGTGATTGCAACCTCTTGAGTTTTTAGAAAATACCATTAAATAAGATTTCCAAATTTTTAAGTGCACAATCCATATACAATGTTAGTTGCATGTGGAATTTTAGTTTGCATGTAAATTTTCCTTAATAGATATCTAATGAAAATTTCTGGATTATTAAACTACTGTGGTTTGATATTATTTCTTCTTCTCGAAAGGGCAATCACATTATCAGGATATATCACAGATATTAGAATTATGTTCGCTGCCTATTATCACGATTGTTGCTTCAAGGTAGAAATATGGTGAGAATTGTTAACTATAAAATTACTTAACGTCATGTCAGCTAACTCACATTTTGCATGTCTCTCTAATTGCGCATATGCTGCAATAAAAATGGGTCTATAGCCATTTCTGGGCGTTGCAATTAATATTGCCCAAGCTGATGGGAAAATGTGGCAACACGCTTGCATCTTCATCATAATCGATGATATTTGTGTTGCTTGAAATGAAAATTGCCTACCGTAAAGTCGACCTTTATCCCCAATTATTCTCATTCGTTTATGAAGTGGAGAATCCCGATTGACCAAAACAAAAACATCTCTGCCCTTACACCATCATTACTCTAATAAAACCAGTAGCGAACACACTATAAGCACCCATGCAGTAAGTACCCGACCTCGAGCAATCCTTTAAATCTCGGTACCACCGCAGCGTATGTTTGTACGTTGTAACCGCGGCTGTCAGCAAGGTATATGGAAGTAAGTAGCGCCTTATTCGGTACTGAAAAAGTACCAGAGTCGTGACCGAGTCGGCAACTACCAAGAGAAAGGTTCAATTTGAAATTCATCTTGGGCGTGTGTGATTCGGCATTGGAAGTAGATCGGTTCAGTTCTGGCATTGGGGGATACGGGTTATAAATTTCTGCGAGTTTCTAAAAAATTTGCTCTCGTATTATTACAAATAAATTATTATGAAGTTGAGCTGCTGGAAAATTGTAAATATTTTAGTCAGAAATAATACACTTTTACATCATAACTAAACAGTATCTTGAAACTATATAAACAGCTATTTGAGTCACTTATATTTTACTTAACCTCATTATTTCTGTGAATAAAACGCAGGCATTGAGCTAATAATCTAGCTGAACCTTTGAAGTTCAGAATAGTTAAAGATTTTAATGTTTTGACCTCAATTTTGCATTGAAATAAAAGCCACACTCTGAATATTATCTAATAAGTGCATGGCATTACGTAAATGATGCCATTGTTTCGGCCATAAATAAATCATAAACCCTTCCGAATCGCTCATAATATTTTATAGCGTCAGAATCGATGGTTTTACATGCCCTTGCAGCAACTTTGAAAAGTTTGTAATAATTTGGTAAAGGGGAAAGTTACGAATTATTGTTTTGATGACTATGTTCGTGAACAATATTTTTATTATATGAGGAATACGGGGCTCATGTATTGATTCATAAATATACGGAAATCCCAGGTTAGTCTGGGTTAGGTTGGGTTAGTTGACCAATTCGCTTTAATTCTTTCTGAACACAGTACATGGCGCATCAATTCAATTCACCGTATTGAAATCTACAATGAAGCAGCAGGCCATAATGTGTGTGGCTATAATAGAAGAGGGCCTATTATATTGTGCCAATGAGAAGAAGAACTCCGAAAACATCGCCGGTAACTTTTGTGAAATTTCAACCGTTGAGAGCTGACTATTACTTAGTATTTTTAGATAATTAACTGTAATTTGGTATATATTATTTTATAAGCTAGTTGATGTCGTTGTCGAATTAAACACATCAAAATGTTCAATGGGGTTACTCAAGTAACAAAATGCGAGGTTATTTCGCTATTGGTTATAACGAGCAGATAAAGAACAAGCTTCTCAACTGTCCTGACGTATCAAGATCCTTTTGGTCAGTTGCCAAAGCTGTCAATCAGGGTTTCTCAAAGACGTCAATCCCACCACTGACCAAAGATGATGGCTCAATAGCGGAAACGGCAAAGAAAAAGCGAACATTCTTGCCGAAATATTTGCATCAAGTTCTACCTTAGATCATCAAGGAAAGGCTCCCCATCTATCCCGAGAGTGAATTTCTCAATGCCAGGTCTGGCATTTTGCCAACGCGAAGTGAAACGAATACTCAAAACCCTAGACACTAACAAGGCCAGAGGACCGGATGGCATACCAGCAATAGTGCTTAAGAAATGTGCTGCTGAACTATCAGCTCCACTATGCAGGCTTTTCTCCCTATCATACAGAACTGCATGTTTTCCTTCGAGCTGGATATGCGCTCAAGTGCAACCATTTCCGAAGAAAGGTAAAAAACGATTCCAAATAACTACTGTCCAAGTTCCCATCATGTCCAAAGTCATGGAGAAACTGATCAACGAACAGCTTTGGAATATCTTGAATCGGCAGGCATCATAAGCGATGGCCAGTATGACTTCCGCAAGCACAGATCAACGGGAGATCTCCTGACTACCAGTGGACCAAAGCCATCAAGAGCTACGGCGAATCTCGTGCAGTGGCTTTAGACATATCCAAAGCATTTGATAGGGTGTGGCATGACGGATTGTTAAGCAAATTGACAGCATACGGACTACTACCAGTACTGCTTCTATGGCTTTCCATTTTCTTAAGGGATCGAAGCATTCGAGTTGGTATTGATGGACATTTCTCGGAGGAATTTAAAATCAATGCCGGAGTTCCTCAAGGGTGTATATTATCTATCACGCTGTTCCTGTTCTATATCAACGATCTTTTAGACAGGACAAACAAATCTATTTACAGCTTTGCAGACGACAGCACTCTTATATCCTCTTTCATGTCACGCACTCCAATGACCGCTGCTCGTCCCAACGCGAGCGATTGCTGTCATTAATGAGGATATGAACGCTATCATGGAATGGGGTGAGGCAAATAGTGTCCATTTTAACGCAGGGAAGACTCAAGCAGCTGTCTTCTCAAAAAACGCCGCAAGACCTGACTTAACAATGACAGGACAAACACTGACTCTGACCTCATCCATAAGCTTGCTGGACATCAACGTATGAAAACAACATATCTCTGCATAATCACGTAGCCAAAATCGCCAAGCCAGCAGCACAAAAGCTAGAAGCACTCTATAGAGTAAAACATTTGTATACTATCTCATCAGCTCTTACTGCTCTATAAGGCCCAGATAAGACCATCTCTGGAATACTGTTCCCATGTATGGAGCTCGGCACCCAAACACCTGTTAAAGATATTGGACTCCATACAGAGGAGAGCAGTCCGTCTTGTGGATGACCCAGAGTTGACTAAAGACCTTGATGGCCTTGAACATCGAAGAAAAGTGGCGGACCTATCTCTTTACTAGCGATACTGCTACGAAAGGTGTTCGAACGAGCTGGCACTTGTGATTCCACCCAGAGTTTTGCCAAACAGAAACACCCGCCAGACACAAGCTACTCATCAACATACGATTCAGTTGCGAACACCTAGGACGTCTCTGTTGCGGGGCTCCTTTGTCTATAGGACTGCCTCGCTCTGGAATGAACTTCCGAGTAATGCCTTTCCGGAAAACTACAACCTACATCGCTTCAAATCCAACATCCACTATCTTCTCCGCACACGCACCGCTCGTTGAATGGCATAGGCTTTTCCATTTGTGTGTGTGTGCCGAACATAAAAAAATGGTTAATTAATTCTAGAGTCATTAATTTTATTCTACGTGCATTAAACTATTATGGCTCCACGTGCTGTATCCCGGGCAACTGCATTGACCTGCAGGCTAAATATCTCTGGCCCAAAATAGGCGGCTATCAGCAGCGTCTGCACTCAAAGTGGGCGGCTGATACAGAACTTGCCAACCCGCCTGGTAAGCATGGCACTTTAAATGCCTTCCAAATATGAAATTGTCGAATGCTCAAGCCTTACTACCCCACGCAAGTAGAACTACTAATTCAGAATCTTGCACTGATAGATCAGTTTGCCTCATGGATTCTGAGGGAGTCGAAGTTTCGTCGAGGAAACTTAAACTGTCAAAATCCATAGAAATGGAGAAGCTTTGTAAGCTAAGGACTGCCTCGCTATGGAATGGACTTCCGAGTAACGTCTTTCCCAAAAACTAAAACGTACATCACTTCAAGTCCAACATCCACCATCTTCTCCGCACACGAACCGCTCGATGAGTTGCATAGGATTTTCCTTTTGTGTGTGTGCCGAACATGAATACCAAAACAGAATTCATGCACTCGACGGTTTTTTCGCTAAACATGTTAGCGTCATCAGGAGATGATTTAAACTAAACTTAAAATATACCTAACTCTATTTTACACTAACTACTTGGCTTAATCAAGGGAAACCAAAAGGAACCAATCCTTGAATCCTACTAGTCACGTTCGATAAACCAATACAAAAGACGATACGGAATAGGCCTCTAGCATAGATGAATATAGCTGCGTTAGCTATATTCATCTATGCCTCTAGGCATTGACGAACTTAGAACAACACTGAATCAGATGGAAAACCCAGGTAAATATCAAGATCAAACAACCAGCGAGATAACCAAAATGGTCGGAGAAACCTTGCTGGAGGTTGTGCAAATATTAGATAATAGAAAACTTCTTTACAAATAAAATTAGATTTCGACCTAAGAACCGACATTTCCCACAATCGAAAGAGGAGTGCGATAGGGAGATACAATCTCATCAAAACTATTCACTCTTGCCCTGGAGGATACTTATAAAGAATTAGTTAGACTGACAACATAGAGGAATCAATGAGTCATTTGCGTTTTGTGGACGATAATGTTGTCATCGGTAGCACATAGGATGAACTTAAGACAATGCTTCAAGAACTTCATGAAGCGCCACTGAAAATCGGACCCGAAATGAACCTCACAAAACCAAAGATCATGAGCGCAGATGATGTCTAGATTACTATAAACAACCAACTCATTAAACGTCACTGAATACATTTACTAGGCCTTAAAATTCAGCTCGGCTGGGACAACTACACCTCCGAGGATTCTCATGGGTACCTTTCGAAAGACCTCATGCAACAAGAATTTCCTGTGAACTTCCGGAGGAAGGTATATGAATCCTGTGTACTGACGGCACTTATTTATGGCTTACAAATTGCAGACCACATAAAAGAAAATGGAGAAGGCTATGCTTATAGTTATCCCAGGAGACAAAATGAGCAAGAAGGAGTGATCGATGTGATGAAATTGGTGGAGAGGTTTAAAAGGCGATACGCGTGTTATACAGCGAGATGAATGATGTTCATTATATGTTTTCGTATCTCTGAAATGGTTGAAAAAGAATCATTATTATTTTATATTTCCTGAATTAGCTAAACCTTTCCATACTTCGCATGAATATGTACAAAAATTGTCTTTTAGAAAAATTATAGATGTGTTTGTATCTCTCAAATTTGGCAGGAGATCTTATGCTTGCATGCGGACGCAGCTTCTTTAATAAAACCTAATTAGAATTATTCTTCACAACTCTTCACATTCCACGAGTAAATTTGCAAAAACGGAGAAACTTAGATGAATGTGCCTATTACTTTATACCACTTCCCCTCTTTCAAAAAATGATTTAAGTGACAATAATTATCACATAGTGAATATTGAAAATGGGTGGTTTCCTGATTTTTTTTTTATTATGGTTGGTGTCAATTAAAGTTCATTAGCATAGCAATGAAGAAGGTTTTAACAGTTTAGAGATAATGAACTAAAAAGAAGATTATTATATATACAGCGACTTAAATCTTTATGATTAATTGTATATTTATTTTGCTTTAAAACAATATCAAATACCAGGCGGAATTATTATCCCCTTGTCCGCTTCCCATCATATCCGCCCGCGGGGATTAGCCCGAGTCGGAGGAGATTGATATGCCCTGCTCCCAAACTTGATAGTCGGCGTATAATCTAAACCATAATGTTGTAGAATGTATTCATTACTTCGCATTAAGTCGCCAAAGTTATTTGTTATTCCCGATTTTCGTCCCTCTGCGCCCGTGAACGGGATGCTTCATCAGTTAGTTGTCTTTGCGTTGGCCTGTTAAGGATTTGTTATTTAAATCCGTTAATTTTTCGAATGTCAGGAGGGAAAGATGATTGTTGACTTTAGTGTGTGAAATAAAAATGTGTATTATCCACTTAAGAGTAAACTTAATAAATGTGTTAATGGGATATTTTGCATGTCTTTGTAAGTAGAATGAATTACATTTGTTTTTATTTCCATTAGATACCCTTAGTCTTGACCCGAAAATCAAATACAAGGCTAAGAACAAAACGAACATTTGAAGACTGAAGATCAAGACACAAGGGTCTCTTAAGTTTGTAACTATGCGGCGTAAAGTCATGACACTGAGCAGCTTGCGCAATCACTGGGGAAATATTTTTAAAAGCTCTCATGTGCTTTATATTCTACTATATCATTAAAGCTATGAAGAACAGTCTATGTTAGAAAGTTTTTCATGATTATTTTCCAATAATACAGAAAGATGGAGTGCTATAGCAATAATAATATCAGCTCTTACAGAGAATTTGCTCCAAAACGTATCAGCCATAGTACCCCATCGATGAGCGATATTGATAGGTTCTGGAGGAAACAGCTGGCAACTGCGGTTGCGTCAAATATTATCACGGGCTGGCGGAAAGAGGAGAAATGCAACGTACAAAGATTAACGACATTTACAGAAATAGAGGTTATCCATGTTTTTAAACAGTTACACAACTGGAAAGCGCCTGGACCAGACAACGCAGAAAATTGCTGCACGAAAAACTGGCTTATCTTGTTAATGATATTTAGGCCAAATCATCAACAATGTCAACTTTCTTGATACCGAGTGCAACTTACCTACTGCTTCGTAACAAGGCTTATGCTTCCGAGTACTAGCCGATTACATACCTACCCTCCACACTATATAAGGTTTTATCTCCTACTCTGCTCAACGAACAACTAAGGGTGTAAGGAATCCTAGCTAGAGAAGATCCCGTGAAAACTAGCAAGCAAAAAAGAATCCCGCGAAGTCTAGGAAGCGAAGTCCGACCTGGCCGGAACGTCGATAATGTCCCCAAGCGCAAGGCAGGAATAAGAGCGGAAAACCCTGAGGCAAAGTTCTATACATATATATCTTTGCCTGAGGGCTGCAAGCTCGAAGATCCCGCGGGCGTAAGGGGGTTATAGCGTATGCCCATACGTAGTGAAGACGTGCAACCATGGGGCACAATGGAGGTGGGGACATCAAATACCACGACACTATCAGTGTTGGCAGTGAAGAGTTTTGTTTAGAGGTAGCGACGAAGAGTAAGAGTCTGAAAGGTTAGGGAACACTTGGAAGTGCTAGCGACGAGAGGACGACACAATAAAAAAGGACAGCTAAGAACAAGAATTGGAGAGAACAACAATGAGGAAGTACGTTGAAAACATCATGAAGACAACACTTAGTATAAAGAGGAGCCAACTGATGTGCTATTCTAGCCATTACTTAGTTGGACAACTAGGTTTAGGGCGGTACATTACCGCATCATCCCTCATCCTAGTTTGAAGCCTTCTGCAGCATCTCATGCATCATCGCTGGACATAGAAGACCAATCCTAGTAGCCCAAGCGCAGAGGACTCGAAAACAGAGAGTTGCCCGCTTAGAAGCGACAGTGAGGTGTCGACGATTAAAGAGGTACCGTTTAGAAATGCTACTGTTCGTAAATGGAAGATGTCGGCGGAGATGTCAAGATGCTTCTTCTCGGAGGAGTTTTAATAGGTAGAAAGAGTCCCACACTACCTTCCTCTATACCGAGGAAGGTGCACATAAAGGATTTCTCCTCCTTATCAAAAAAAAGTAGAGCAGCGGAAAGGATGTAGGTACGAAGCATTCAATGAGCTGCAAGGAACAACTAATAATTTATGCCCTTCTATGGAACCAAGGGTACAAGAAGAACATTAATTCATTTGTGGCTTATATCGACTGCAAAAATGCTTTCGACTCAATGTGACATAACTGGCTCACGGAAATTATGAACATCTATAAAATGAGCCCGTCCCTAATTGGTTTTCTTAGATTCGCCATGGAAACCTGCCACTCAGAATTGCAAATTAACTATTAAGAATTTACTCTCAATACCGACATTGTCAATATCACTATCAGTGTGATTCCTAGAGTCCTTTGTAGTTTTGTCTTGGTGTGTACCTCCTACCTAACATGCTAAGCTGCACCGAATATGGATTTAACATCGAAGGTACTGATAAGACGATACTTAAACTGAATCACTTGCTCTATATGGATTATTTAATGCTAGTGGGAGCTAATTGTCGATTGTTGAAAATGTATCCAAAGTAATCAGATGCAGCTTGGGATTGATAAGACTCGCACCATTAACATAGAGCGTGGAAAGCTGGAAGCGGTCGCGTCCAGTACGAGGAGTAAAGAGACAGCTGAATCGATGTGGAAGGCGAAACCTATGGATATCTGGGAATTAATAACCAGGTTCCAGCCAAGAGTTACAACGCAATTAAGAACTTTGCTAACGAAGGCGCAAAACCACTACCCTAAGAGCATCTCAGATATAACCACTCTTCTTCGATATAATGAAGGAAGATGAACATGATGTCGATATATGTCAACTATTGACATGCTTTAGGAAGTTAGTTTCCAGAAACAAAAGGCCATTTATTGGCAGTTTTAGGTTAGGTGGTTTTGACAAGAAATTATCTGGAATGCATCATCAGAGACCCATAAATAAAGAGCGCTAAGTGCAGATGTAAATGTAAAAAACGGATATCAAACAACATGTTGCTTTAGGATGCCAGCTTTTTTCTGCAACAGAATATAAGAAAAGACATGATAATGCTACCAAAATTATTCATTAGCATTTTTGTACTTCTCACAAAGGCTCGGGTTCATTATTACAAATATAAGTCTCAAATATTGAAATGAAATGAAAAGTCTATATTTGTGCAAAAAAAGAGATAGTACAATAATTACAGGCTCAAAAACATTTTAAATTCCCAGAGGGTGTAGGACATGTCACACTAGGCCAAAGATTTTTATAATATGATGATGGGCTTAAACATAAGCAAAATAGTTTTGGAAAACAGTGATCTCCAACTCTACTGAGATCGTACAATCTTCACAGACCAGACGGTGATGTATAATAGACCAGATATCACCCGCACAAATAAATCCTTCAAGCGTGCAACTATTGTGGAGGTGTTGGAACCCAATACTCAAAATCTGCTCGGAACGAACGTCGAAAAGATTTCCAAGCACCGCGAGTTGCAAGTCAGAATAAAGAGAGAGTGGCAATTGAATCGCATCGAAACAGTGCAAATAATAATAATTATTTCAACTAGAGTTGTGCGGAAAAGTCTGTAAACAAATATCGAGAAGTTAGTACTAACTATAAACTTCTACAAGCCCACTCAGGAAGCTGTCATGATTTTGAGTGCAAGATCTGTTCGGAAGTTCATCGGAAACTCCCAAGATCGGAAATGTCAGAAATATCATCCCAAAAGACCCAATAACACGGAAAGGGTCCCAGCAGAACTCAATTCTTTCCCTTTCCCTTTCATAAGGAGTATGAATGCCGAAATTGCTGATAATAATAATAATTCTGTCGAAAATGAAATGCTACTGTAACGAAGTTACTATATTTTTTGGGGAATAGGATGCACTACGGATTAACTTTCTTATTTTACGTGCTATTAACATCATTCTTTTTCATAAAATATAATTTAAATATGCTAGATTCAATTCTATAAAATATTCCGTCGCGAAAAGCCGGGAAATCGGTTTTCACTTTTTCCGTAGTTCTCGTGCAGTACCAGTAGAGCGTCGCGATCTTCGTCGCATCACGCTGCGCGTGAGGTCCCCACCTATCGGCCGGCCGATGACGCGATCGCGGCGATCCCCACTACTGGTCGAGCTAACAAAACCAGGCGGCATCGCGCTAAACAGGCAGTACCCACCATGCCCCGCGCACTCATTTAAAATTACGTGCTCGTCGATATTGCGCTTCCAGGCCGCACAGAGGGCGCTGGCCACATGAGAAACAAGAGCTGCGCCTGCGCGTGTAATCGTAGTTCCGAGGGTTGTCGATCCGAAGGTGCCGGTGTAATTTAAATTTGTTTTTGAAAAATGGCTGACCAGTGATCATCGCAGTTAGTTTTCAGTTTTCACAGTTATTTTACTTTGTTGAGTTGAAGTGAATTGTTAATAATTTGTATTAGTGGACTGCTTCGTGTGTTTTGAACTATAGAAAATATATTACTTTGAACATTGAACATTTAACTGAAAATTGCGCTCTACTTGCGGTATTTTAGGTAAGTTTATTTCATTTTATAGGTACATAAATATGACCAGGGAAGCAGTAAATACCTATATAAATATGCAAAGTTTCTTTCGTACATTTTATTTATGTTGTACATAGTTCCTTTTGTCATTACTTGAAAATAAACAGATATTATTTTTACCGGATGGCTGTACCTGCAGATTACTCTTTGTCTTCATATTTATTAAATTGCAATTTTATTTGATTATTTATTATATAGATTAGATACACAGTACATAGTCACAGCTTAATTGTTATACTAAGCTGTGAAATAGCATTTACCTAATTTGAATGGTAAACAAAATACTGCTCTTTTTTAGAATCAAAATGCCTGCTCTCCAATGTTGCATCCCAACATGCTATAACAAGGATGAGACAAAGCATAGATTTCCTAATCCACATAAATATAGGGCTACGTTTGATAAATGGGTACTTTTATGTGGAAATAAAGACCTTATAGGAAAATCTCCAGAGAAGATTTATACCAACAATAGAGTGTGCGCTGCACATTTTCTTGCAACAGATTTTGGGACCAATAAAAAATTAAAGAAAGGAGTAGTGCCTTCTGTTAACATAGCAGGTAATAACAAGTGTTACAATATAATGTTAGGTTTAACTTTTATGCATGCATGCCCATGCCAACTTTTATGCAGCCGAGACTGCAGTCTCGGATTGGGCCGGCGAGTATACCACATAAGTTATTAATATGATCAAATAATTGAGGTTTTAATTATTCAGTTTATAAACGTTTACCATGTTATCCCCCGTTTTAAATAGAAATATAGAGATTCATTTGGTAACTTAAGAGCACCGTTTATTGTGAACCCCCTTTCCCCTGTGCAAAATTTGAATTCAAGAATGCTTATTCTAGTGTTTCAGTATTCGAAGGTTTAAACCAAACAACTATAAATAATGCATAACTACTTATGTTAGCATTTAAGTTTCTCGCCTCCAAAATTTAGAAATATGTGAGTACTGAAATTGATGAAATATCTCACTTTCATGCACCCAAGCGAGATGCGAGACAACATTCTCTGTATTAAAATAGTAGTAGTAAACAGTAGTAAACGTTATTTATTAGGTACATATAACATACATTTTACAATATACACACATGCACCCTTAGGCCATCGACCGAAGTCCTTCAGCCTGTGGGACCTTAAATTTATAACAAACGGCATTATTTTTATGAACGTATGAAAAATTAACTCACAATCTGA
>JAEQML010072961.1:0-15206 GCA_016904865.1 Pissodes strobi
TATGGGTAGTTTTGTTTGGGGGTAACTGCATTTTATAATCATCGTTTAATTCGCACAATTTTGGATGTGAACGTCATAGTTTAGTTAAGGCTAAATCAGTGTTAAGATACTTTTTCGTTGAGAAAAATTTTATTACGTACGAAATTTCGCCCCGATTCCTTATAATCATGCAAAGTCACACATGAATCATTCTAATAACATTAATGCATATTGCATCACGCGACAAAAAAAAAACATAATATTTTATTATTGGGGGTTTAAGAAATTATCTTTTGTGTGTTTGGGTAAATATTTATGAGGATTAGTGCAGGATATAAATAGCTTATCTCATACTTAAATTACATCTCGAATCTCGATTAAAACTCGTATTTTGACGGCATTTTAAAATAATGATCAAATAACCTACAATCAGTGAATTTATATTTCAATGAAAATTATCAGTTTTTAAGGAACGTTTAACATTCTTTTGTATTCATTTGGCGAATTTTCATTCTTTACCTATATCTTTATACATTGATGTTTATGACTAAGGGGGAAAATCCTTTTCAAAATTCTTATTTATTTACATTTCTGCAGATACTATAAACTTGAATTAATTCAAGAATGTTACCGGTCAACCCGATTTCAGTATACACTTGTTTTGTCTTAATCAAACCGATATGTAGCCGAATAACGCAGGATGAACTAATTTGTCCTAGTCTAAACTAGTTTGTTCTAAAACCAGGACAGACTGACTTGTCCGAATGGAACTATTTCGGCCTACAATATTGTGCTTTATGCTGTAAGATAAACTAGTTTGGCCTATGCTAGAATGGATTAGCCTGTAAAACAATTGATCAATGATGCGAATACCACGTTTATTTACCAGTTATTACATGGAGAGTTACTACGGTATTTGGAGATGCGTATTAGCATTGATTTTTTTCTTGCAGACATCGGAATGGACTATTTGGCGCAACTGCATTGAAGGAAACCTTGACCTTTTAATTAACTGAATGTTTAATCGCTGCTGTTTTCAACCCAAACTAATCCGAACTTGTTAAGCCTAGGACAAATTTGTTTGCCCTGGCAGTCCTACGTTGATTTCAGGAGAACAGGACAAACTAGCTTATCCTATCGCTCTTCGAATACGTGGCTTAGTCTAGGCATAAATAGTTATCACAAAAAGTTATTGCAATTTTTATGCAAATAGTACCAAATAAACAACCTCTCTCTACTTACCTGCTTCCATGGTCAAAACGTCAGAATTACATCCATCGAACTTGAGATAATCTACGCCCCAGTCAGCGAATGTTTGTGCGTCAAGTTCTAAGTACTCTATACTGCCGGGATATCCAGCACACGTCTTAGTTCCATAGTCTGCATAAATACCAAATTTTAGGCCTTTTCCATGAATCTAACAAAAACAAATAAGATAAACGAAGAGGCTATTTGAATAGGTTTATTGTTTATTGGTAATTTGTACTAGAATTAAAACAGGATAATTTACCGCTAAGATAGTGACAAGCAGGTAAGCAAAAATTATTATTCACCATATTTTTTGTCGTAATTTGATTCACTATGCCTCACAACTTTTCAATAATAATTAGAAAAAACGTTGGAAAAAAAATTAGAACATCTTCAAAGTATTTTCGAAGAAAATACTTTGAATTAATAGTAAAATTGGATATTGCAAGCTGAAAAACTAAAAATGTAAAGAAAATAATGTCTCACATGATATTTTTAATAATATTCTTCTCCTCCCTACTTTCCGCACTACTCTTTACTCCGCTCTCTACTACTTTGAACGAAATTCCTTCCATAATTGATATTTGGCCTCTATTATGTGCAAAAAAGGAACAACTCGAAAAAACATCCGCCTTCTTCCCACCTACCCTTTAGTCCCAACAATGTTGTAAATTTGAGGGAATACCAAAATTGCTTCAGAAACATTCGCTCTATTGCAAACTAGTATTTTTATTATATATTCACAATAAAGGATTTTTTAAAAATTAATCAATATTGTTCCGTCTTTTAAGATTATTACAAAATAGGCATGGATGGTACATTTCTTTCGTAAACAATCTTAACTGTTATGAATTTTTATGAATGGCAATTTTATTTATTAGCAATTCTCCTGATTTCAAATTTCAATTGATTGATTTTTTTCATGATTGCCAATTTTCATTATTTGAAAATAGCTATGTATTTCTGTTACTGGGAGTGGCACTATCTATTAGTCAAGACTGCAGATTCCTCATTGTTACCAAACAGTATAACAGAATATGACCCAACAACACCTCTATAAAAGGACAAAGTGCTCACAACATTTTAGCTGGTAATATCATGCATGTGGGCCTTTGCGATTTGGAGCGAAGATGTAGGAGGGGGTTTGCGAGTGCGAGGGTAATCGCGATGGAGGCGCAGTTGGTTGTAACGTTGCCAGATTACAACGATAGTAGCGAATATTAGCATGCCCGTATATAAATAATGTAGCTCTTGCATTACAATTTCCCAATATTGTAAAAGCATATTTCCATAAGATGTTCTTTCCTCTTTTTATAATGTGGTATTTCGTAATTTATTTATACTTGTTCGTGCATTTTCCTAAAATACTACTTTCCTTATAGAACCGGCAACAGCGCAAGCATCATCTGAGACGATGTAACGGAAAGAAGAAACAAGAAACAAAATAAACGAGAGTTGCCGATAATGGCTGCGGTAATTAGTGCTATTTTCTTGCATTCTTCTGAAATCGGAACTATTTATGTGCTTTTAAGTGCGTGAAACTTGTACCTAATACCTAATATGATACTTAGTGTAATTATGCCTCAAAAGTGTTGGACTCCTGGCTGTAACGGAAACTGTAAAAATGGGCCTAAAGTTCATGCTTTTGGTTTTCCAAAGGAGGTAAGTTTGCAACAAAAATGGCTAAAAGCCCTACCCCGAGATAACTTTGGGTCCACAAACAACAGTATGTGAAGCTCATTTTTCTGAAGGTAGTTTATTAAAAAGTACAACAGTTTAAGATTCAAAAACTGGTAAGTTATTTACCATAGATTTACTAAAACCACGGCTAAAAGAAGACTGTATACCATCCATTTTTCAAAATTGCCCTAGTTATTTATTGAAAATACGGCCAAGTAAAGACAAAAAACTGAAAAATATTGATGAGTTAAATTTGTCAAAAGCCCTTGAAATAAGCAAAATTGAGTTTGAGGAGCACGAAAAAAACATACATTTTGTTAATTTTGAGGCGCTTATTGTCAAATTTTCTACATTTAAACTACCAAAAGGGTAATTTTCTGCCCAAAGTTTGTCTCAAGAAGGTGAAAGATTAACTATTTTTAAAATTGAATATACACCTGGCCCATGCATTAATGGGCGATTTTTATTAATTATAAATTGAATATTGAAACTTTTTCGTATAGCGAGTCAGTTCATATTTCCGAATATGCCCCATGTATCAACGTGCCCCACCCTACCCTACTAACACCAGAAGTCACTTAACAGATCTTACACGTAGCGCATACCGAAATACATTATGAAACGAACAATTTAACGGCAACTGAGTTTTTTGTTCCAGTCAAAGATTTGATTCTGGCCTGAGACATATGCGAAGCCATACCAAATTTGCCAAAGCGAGAATACTAGAAGGATCAAAACTATCCAGCTACACTTTGTTTGAAAATTTGATAATTTCCTGCAGATATATAATTTTAGCGGACATAGCAAAAAGAAACTATCATCATATCCCGAACAAGATGATTAGACAGTGTATTGTGTGAGTATAACATTTACACTTACATAATCTGAGAGTGCTTTGATGCCGCTCGGAAATCTTATAGGGTCAGGTTGAAGTTTACTGGCATTATCTCTTTCTTTACTTGTCCAACAATCGTCGATCATTATATACTGGTAACCAGCCTCTAAGAATCCGTCGGAAACCATATGGTCTGCCATGTCACGGAATAGTTGCTCTCTGAAAGATGTAGTAAACTTTTACCGTATCTGTTCATAAAAAGTAGGATAGTGTAAGTTAAGCCAAATAAGATTTTTGGGGCATCTTCAGACTGTATGTATGAAAGCAGAAAGGTTGAAACCATCAGGTGTGTTTTAAGATTGGTATTTTTGTCTGGAACAAGCCGGTACAGACAAGCTTTGTTTCCGTTGTTATCCTATCCTAGGTACCTATTCTCTAAATCTTACCTAACACAATCATTTGGATATGCTTCACAATCAGTGACACATCTGAATCTTTGCCAATGCATCCATCCCATAGGAGGAGTTAAAGCCAATCCGTTGTCAAGGGCATTTATGTTGGTTGTTGCGAGCCAGGCAACATATAATAATGTCCATAAAATAGCAGACATCCTGAAAGTAATACGTTTGCAACGTCTTTCAACTTCACTTCCTACGCATAATGGTTAAAATGTTAATGAAATTATAACTCTAACATTACTTAAGCCAAAGAAGAAAATTTGGCCTTAACCATTCTGGATTACAAATAGTCCGGTCTATTGAGGAATATTACTAAGAGTTCAAATTAATATTTCAGGAATCATTCTAAATGATCGTTCCAATATCAGCTTATAAGTCATAAAAATGTATATGGAAGACCAAATGTGTGACGAGTAATAAAAAATGAGATTCAAAAATGGAATTTTCGCTTGTAATACCACAAGTGCATCAAAGTTACCCATAATTTTACATGAATGCGTGTTGTAACGAAACTGCATGAGTTTATTTTAATTTTTGATGGAAATAACCGAATGCAGTTTTATGAGACAACACGCATGAATGCAAAATTATCTGGTTATTTTAAGATATACTTTCTAAATCAGAACTTTTTAGGCATCAAATACCACGTCTTGCCTCCAGAAAAACAATTTTTTTAATTAACAATATTAAGATTTATTGAAGTTTAACAAACAAAATAAAAATTCAAACAACTCTAAGACTGAAACGTATTAATATTAAATGTACAATTCTGATAATAAACAACATGATTTTGGTGTGAGGTTGCTAGATTTTCTGTCAAAGACATTGATAAGTAGACGGTATATTTGCCTGACGCTGGATTGCTTCAGAAGATGAATTATCTTTCATCCTCTCAATGATAATTTGATGGTGACCTTGGTCCATTTGGATACAGGACTTAATAGATTTTGTACTGCTATGACCAGTGATTTGAATTATTTTCTGTTCCTCAACTCCACTTTTAGCTAATTTTGAAACTGCAGATGCTCTCACGGAATGATTAGTGATTTTCTTGCTGCATATGTCAAAGACCAGCATTTTTCGCTTCAGTTTTTGTCCACTTGGCGATATCATTTTTCCCAGCTAGGATATTTTTGTACCAGACCACTCTCGATCCAATTAGGATTCGCCGTTAGAAAAATCTTTCAGATTTGTTATATTGGCGCTATAGCAAAAACTTTTCATACACAGGAATTGGACATACGTCAAGCTTTTTTGTATTTCGGACTAACCATTTGGACGAAGCGCAAGGCTTCTCTCCTCCTGGGGACTATTTACTAAATATGGGATTGTATTCTATTATGCCTGTCTTCGTACCTGTATTGCCCTGTTCTTCTTTAAATAAGAAAGAAAACAGTTACATCCTGTTCCTCTCCGCCATGCCAATTCATAAGAGAATATCAAAAACAACTTCTTCTGTAAGCCCTTTGGTTCGTCTTCAGGACTAATTTAAGGATTCAAGATAAACAGAATGGTTTTGAAGATATGTCTCAATCAAAAAATTTTTGTTATTTAGGTGCACCGATCCAAAATGAAATGATTAAAATAGTTGAAAATTTTATTACTGAAATATTGTAAATGAGATAATTGCTGCTTCTTGTTACTGGCTCATCGCTAACAAAACAACGGATGCATCGAGCAAGGGACAAGTAGCAGTACATAAGATATATTCAGGTGAAAAATGATGAATAAGTTATAACGGAACACTATTTAGTGTTTTTAGATTGTCGAAATACCAAAGGTGAAGAGTTACACCTATACTATTAAGTAATTTTTTAAAATACTTGGTACGCTGCTAAACAGAATGAAGGGGCAAGTATGATGGTGCAAGTAACATATCTGAACGGTATGGATGAGTTTCGTTAGTGAGCTTGGTACAGAAGATGGTTCTCTGTGGAAACTCGCAAGGCAAGTCCGTAGAGACCCGACTGAGAACCTCGCTATCAGCCGTCGCGGCGAGGATGTACTCGATCAGGCAAAAGTCGAGGCCTTTGCGGACTTCCTTAAGGACGTACACGGAGAAACACCTGATACCGTGCCATTGCTCAGGTAACAGAACGGGTAAGGCCGTTTTTAAACAAACCTTATCCAGTCCCGCCCCCTGTGATGAGGAAGTTTCTTGTCACTCCATCTGAGATTCGTAAAGTTCTTAGCCATCTGCCAAAGAATAAGGCGCCGGAACTTGACACCATCTCTTATCTTCTCATCAAAAACCTACCTAATAAAACATTGACATATTTAATGCACATGGTGAATGCCATTCTGCGCCTGCAACACTTTCCTAGCTCGCGGAAGATCGCGCGCATAGCACTGTTCCCCCAAACTCGGGAAAGACCCTAAGCTCAATAGCTCATATAGGCCCATTACACTCCTGAATACGATGAGCAAGCTTACCGAAAAGCTCGTACTACCCAGGATCAATAATATCGTCCTGAATCTAAGTGTTCTGCCGGAAGAGTGGTTAGGTTTTCGCCGCGGACATAGCACTAATATGCTCGCTGCGAATATCGCTCATGATATAAACGAGGGGTTCAACGAAGGGCTTTGCACCGCCTTATTGCTCCTGGATATAGAGAGAACGTTCGACCGGGTATGGCATAACGGCTTATGTTATAAACTCTTCATAACGCATGAATTTCCCCTGCACATGGTAGCAGTAGTTGCGTCATACCTGGCCGGGCGTTCATTTTCGATACGCATTAACAAATCGGACTCTTCGCTGAGGTCGATTCGAGCCGGAGGCCCGCAGAACTTTCTACCTTTATCCCAGTCCCGCCTCCTGTGAAGAAGGAGTTTCTTGTCACTCCATCTGAGATTCGTAAAGTTCTTACCCATCTGCCAAAGAATAAGGCGCCGTCACCTGATACCATCCATTATCTTCTCCTCAAAAACCTACCTAATAAAGCCTTGATACATTTAATGCACATAGTGAATGCCATTCTGCGCCTGCAACACTTTCCTAGCTCCGGGAAGATCGCGCGCGTAGTACTGTTCCCCAAACCCGAGAAAGACTATAAGCTCACCAGCTCGTATAGGCCCATTTCACTCCTGAATACGACGCTTACCCAAAAGCTCGTACTACCCAGGATCAATAGAGTAGCTCTGAACCTCCGTGTTCTGCTGGAAGAGCAGGTCGGTTTTCGCAGCGGACAGAGCACTAATATGCTCGCTGCGAAAATCGCTCATGATATATACGAGGGCACTGACGCCGATTCGAGCCGGAGTCCCGCAGGAAACAGTGCTATCGCCGCAGCTATTCAGCTATGGAAGGATCTGCGTACACCCCTTCAATATCGTGCCGAAAGCTTCGCGTTTTGGTTACTATTTTAGAATGTCTAATATTTCACTTCACGCTTCGCTCGCTACGGGGGCGCAACCAACAAAAACTAACCAAAACTAACCCAATAAAGGCATGTCCAAAATGAAGAAAAAAAAACGCAAACATGACCTTAAAAAATAAAAATATATATACCGACGGGAATGGAATACGGACCGCCGTATCACTGACACTGCATCTAACCACTGGACCACCAGGGCACTTTAAAGCAATTCGTTGCTAATCTGTGATAAATACATGGGTAAACATCAAAGAATATTATAGTACACAATAGAAAACTCATCCCATGTTAAAAATTTGTATCTCCTATGGAAGCAGACTTTTCGAGCCTGCTTCCATCGAGCGAGTCTCGCCGTAAAAGCGACCGCGTGCCCGGCCACGTTGCCAAATTTGTGCGGTTGAAATTTGCCCGGCGCGGCATCAAAGATAATAGATAATTCTACTAGGAAAATATTTGTTGGTCGTGTCGTGTTGTCACGCAGTAGCGACTTGAGTAGCAAGCGTGTAGGAGAAGGCGAAACGCGAAAAGCAGTTTTCATTTACGTAAACCTAAAATAATTATTATTGAGATTTTGAGATATTAAATTGTAATATAGGTATGACTTCAAATGTTGGCCATTTATGCCAATATTTCACATTTTACCACTGTATAATATGATTGACAATGGGTGATATGCATAAAATTTAGGCAAATGCTTTTACTTATTTTTTTTTAAATAAACATACAAATTACGAACATCCAACAAGGATAGGTAAGATGCTTTATTTTATTCATGATTGTCAAAGATTTAGAAATAAAGTTTATCTTTGTTCAACAATAATTATAGACATCGTTGCCAAACAACGTCATCTTAAAGTTAAGGTAAATTCGAACCTAACAACTATTACCTGTACTATTACATTTTCATTGGTTAGATGTGAACAAATAATTTATTATGGGTGCTAAGTTATTTACGCGCATCATTGTAAAAAGTATATAATTTGGCGATTTCAGGTTGGCCAACACATTTTCTTTATGACACACTGGGGAGGACTTTAATATGTGAACGGAATACACAAGGTGTCCGGGAAACTTTGAGAAATCTCCCGGGTTGAAATAGAACACGAAGAAATAACGGGACAAGTTCTTATATTTTTTCCCCTCCCTACGGAGATATGGGCCCCTAAAGGACACCGCTAGAAATCGTTTTTTCTTGAATAGTCTCCAAAGTACTTGACATAAATTAATAAAAATTTAGTATAAAGGTCACTAGTAAGAACTCCTTAAAATAGTTGCAACATATTTAGCTTCTTTGGTTTACCAGGGGCGGACTAAATTTAACACCTTGCTTATTTTTTTAACACCCTGTATGATAAGGAACCAAAAAAATGTTTGGATAGCTTGAACTTTAAGCTATAAAAAAGTATTCCCGTTCAAGAGCGATAAAATAAACCGTTTTTTGAGTTGTTATCCAAAAAAAATAAGAAATCCGAAGAAATCAGTCGATTTTCTTAATAAAAAATAAAACATTAATTTCTTTATAATTTTTTTACTCGAAAACGGTTTTATCAATATTGAACAAGAATACTTTTTCTATAGCTTAAGGTTCATGCTACCCACAAATATTTTTTTGGTCGTTATCATACAGGGTGTTAAGAATATACGCATTAAGCTGTAAACCTGAGTCCGCCCTGGTAAATTAAAAAAGCTAAATATCTTTTAAGTGCCCTATTTTAAGAGGTCCCTACTAGTGTTATCATATTAAATTTTTATTAACTTACCTACATCAAGTACTTTAAAAGTTATTGAAGAAAAACCTAAAACCAGCGGCGTCCTTTGGGAGCCCATATCTCCGTAGAGATGGCCGGTAGGAAGAAAATTCTAGAAATTTGTCATGTTATTTTTTCGTGTTCTATCTGAACTCGCGAGATTTCCCAAATTTTCCAAGACACCCTAACTATTTTTTAGACCCCAGCGAAATCTGTTGGTAATATTCGGTGATTAAACGCGAGTGTAATTCATTAAGTTTAATGTTATTAAAAAAGTATCATATATTGACTGCTTAATTTCTTCTATTTGTGCCCTACAAAAATCTAGTTTCCAATCTTGGACGTTCCCATATCAATTCTTTACTTATTAACATCATCACAATATTACAGTTAGTTCCTTGGCATTTCACACTGACATGACTGACAATGACAAAAGGTAAATTAGGGTAAAATGTACGAAATGCCTTTTAATGCTATTTTTTTGCTTCACCAGTAACACAGGGTGATTCCTTACCAAAAAAAAAACCGTAAATGCAAAAGTAGTATTATTTTTCCTTTACTATCCTTGAAAAAAAAACAAGTGAGTATCGGAATGCAGCGAGACAAAAGCAACATGGATTTTCTCTAATGGACTACCCTGTATATTTTACGCTAAAAAGAAAAACTTCTCCTCCTGGCTGCAAAATAGTATATTCTGTAACTAGGAGGAAAAGCAAAACATTCCTGGACGGACGACTGTGGTAATTGCTGGACGAGGCGCAGCCGAGGCCAGCAACACATGAGTCCAGGAATGTACTTTTCCTACTAGTTGCACATGCTACTTTTTATCCGATTGAATTAGAATACGTACTTATAAAAATAGAGCCAAATATTACCCTAAACAGCGGCGGATCTAGGGACGCGTGGACCTCAGGGCAAAAGATATTTATGGGCCCCTACCCCTTGTATATTTTAAAACTAAGTTCATAGGTAATACATGCTATATGAGTACCACATAAAAAGTAAGAATATAACAATATTTTTTATTCAAGATGAAAACTAATAAAGAACTAATATTTTTCGTATCCCATGAAAAGTAAGAAAATAAAATTTTTATTTAGGATGAAACTAGTTAACACCAAAAATTGTAGATTGGTATTTTGCGTATCAGAGGGTTGAATGGGTTTCTCAGTGACACATTTTAAGAGCTCCTAACAAGAGGCTTGTTGTTTAATATTTGTATCATCCAAGCGAACATTTTCATTTCCTTGTGGTAACGAGGATGAGCTACTCACACTCCTCTGATCATGCGAATACTGAGATTACTGGGATGGAATAGCAAAATATCTGTCAATCTTGGGCAGTTTATTAATTCTTTGAATATTTTGTTCTTTTAATTTACGTTTTTCTGCACCACTCTTGTGTTTAGGTTTAGGCTTATCCATCGCCGATAGTAATACAAAGCTAAAGAGAAGAGAAACTAAGCAAACCTTAGCAAACTACAGTACAAAGACTCTAACCTAAGCAATAGTTCTTGCAAATCTTTTTAAAAGTTTATGTAAATACACATGCCGAATTTGACCAAGTTTGGACGAGCCAATCTTAACTGATTTGAATGAAATTGCAGCTACTTTTTCATTAACATTTTAATACCACAAACACCAGCATAAGTAAACTTATCAAACTATGATTTACTATTGTTAAACGTAAGTTGGCATTTTGCTGGTGGTGGTGTCTGGTATTTGCAGTATTGCCTGTTCAATTTTAATGAAAAATTAGCTGCAATTTTATTCAAATCAATTAAGATTCTTTTGTGAAAAATTATTCAAATTCGGTATGTGTATTTACCAAAGACGTTTAACCTAAAGTATTTACCATACAGAGACCTTTAAAAAGTCTAATTATGCTATAAAGTCAACAATTAACAAATATTTGGAGTGAATTTAAAATTATCTTGGGATTTCCTATACGCCGATGCATCACACTGGACCATGTAAACTATAAAGGATGCTATATCACTCACACCAGTGACCAGTGGCGTATAGTTGACAAGTTCATGGAGCACGCATGACAAGAGAGCCCTTGAATGACGGGAGGCTTCAAAGATAGCCGACTATATTTTAAACAAAACACTAGTGTACTTATTCGTTCCTATCATAACAAAAATAGTTATTAGGCTCTTAGTCTTAGTCAATTTATGAAAAGAGGGCCCCCACAATATTTGCCGCGGGGGGAGGGCCAACGATTTCACTCTTTCAAACTATGCCATTGTATACCATCCACTATATAATTATAATATCGTATTTATCAAAGTAAAGTAATTAGTAAGTAATTGAGAAGGATAGATACATTCAATTGATTTTCTTAGAAATACAATTCTTTAGTCTTTAGGCTGAGACAAAAGAAAAACAATATTATGTAAAAATATAAATATTCTTAACAAGTAGGTACTTACGTTACCTCTTTTCATATCTTCTGCCTGAAGCAGCTACAGTATAAGTCTTAGCACTCCACTTACTAATATTATTTAATCATGCAAACAAACTATTCAAGTATCAAGTATTTGATAATTTGCTCTAAAGTAAATGAAAATGCGGCCTACTGGGAATAGTGGGAATCACAGTAGTTAATGTTCGGTGGTGGGTCTGGGAGTTGCCAAATTTAACGCTCTCAGGTTTTCAATGACTATTAAGCATGGGCGGTATGGTCGAGATGTTTCATTAGTAGATACGTATAGGTATCTATACTGTGACTTTATTGAATGTAGCTTAATTATTATTTCATTATTTTTGGTTTGCATATTTCATGTTTTATCATTTTACTTACTTCGATACAAAAATACTTTATAATCGGCAGCATTGTGGGGCCCTATTGAACCTTGGGCCCCAGGGCGGCGCACCGAACTGCCCGGTGATATGTCCGCCACTGACCCTAAATAAAAACGGTGTTTTAAATTTAAACTCAACATAATATCTAGTTTTGAATCGAGCGAGCATGAAGTTTATTACGTAACTACGGAAACTACAGCTAAATGTTATTTTTGATAGACGTCAGATCTGACAAACAAGGCGTTTGAATAGAACAGAAATGTTACATTCCCGTCCTAGGCCGGAAATGTTATATTCCCGGACAGTTATTTTCTATTCCTGCATGTACAGTTATTGCATGTTGCCAAGCAACGAATACAATATACTGGAATCATGACTTTTGCTCCAGAAAAGTGAGATACTAACAATATAATAACAATAATAAAGCGAAAACGTTGGCTAGCCATTAGCAATTATGTGAGTAGTATGTGTAATTATGTGTATTATTATGTGTAATATTTCTGAAACATCTAAGCGATCTTATTGTGCGGGTCCAAAGGTCACAATTTTCATTAAAATTTTCATTTATGGCCGATTTTGCATGCAAAATCTGTCAAAGGCATTATAATTAATGGGAAATGTGACCTTTGGACCCGCACGATATGACTGCTTTTGACTATACTCTGAATGTCAACATATTATATATTTTTAAAAGCAAGAGGAAAACATCTTTCTCTTAAGTGTAAAATATATAGGGTGATCCATTAGAGAAAATCCATGTTGCTTTTGTTTCGCTGCTTTCCGATACTCACTTGTTTTTTTGAAAGAGCTTAAAAGATAATACAAGTTTTGAATTTACGATCAATGACACTTATGAAAGGAAAATATAGTTCCACTAATTTAGTTAAAGTAACAAAAAAAAAACAAAACAATCTATACCTCCTTGTTTTCAAGGTATTGTACAAAAAATCAACGCGGTAATTATGCTGAAAAAAGTGATGGTAATGGTTTTATTCTTATAAAACGGTTAAACCAAGATTTTTTAAAATTTTTTCGGTGTCGTGAAGCAGAAAGGCGGCTGGAATTTAAATCCATCCGCAAAATCATTTCGATTATCTTTTAGAATAGAAACCATTACTAGCCTTTTAAAACCGTCACAATATTCCAATTGTAAAGAGGACTTTGACAGGCAAAAATTGTTATCTACTAATACAACATCAAAAAACAAGAACAGCGCTGATAATGAATTTTTTAAAAGTCTTGAAAGTAAATATGACATTTCTGATGCGGAATCCACTAGTGCTGAAAATGTATTAATTGAAAACGCAACATACACAACACCCTTGGAAGAATGTGCTGTCACTACAGGGTATCTTATTAAACGAATAAAAAATAAATTTAACTATTTAGATTGCTAAAATAATTTTGAGAGTTGCAATGAAAGTAATATTCCACTTTTAAAGGATTCAAAGCAAAAAATTTTTTTAAATAAAAATTATGGAGGAAAATCTGGAGAGTCTTTAGTTGTGTACCAAAAGATGACATAGTTGTTATTGTCCAAAAATCATTTTTATATTTCCGTAAATATTTTAATCTGTATGAGTCAAGAGGACCTTGCGGTAAAAATAATTTTGGCAAAAAATGTTCGTTGGTTGGCTGATAAAAATAATAATTGTTACAGACACAAAGTTTTATTAATTGAACAGATAGTTGTAAGTAACATTTATATGTTTTGTAAATGGACATTAGATAAAAACAACAAAAAAAAGTGCAGCAAAAATTAAACAACCTTAAACATCAATAAAAAATATATTTTGACAATAATAAAACAATTTGGATAGGTAAATATTACAGGTAAGATTTCGACAGATTTTCAAACTCACAATTTTTTAGAACTAAAATAGTAAAGTGCGTTTTCAAAAACACTTTCTTACTTAAAAAAAAAGTATTAATCGAATATTTAGGTATTTACCACAAAACTTTAATAAGTTTAGCAGTTTAGCTCTTCTGCTTTGGTTAATTTATTGTACAGATTGCTTAGGTATAATGTTGCCCCCTCTGACTTATTTATGTTTCGAGCTTAAAAAAATACTGAATTTTATAGTTTTAAATATTATGTACCTATGTTACAGTTTTTGCCGAATAAGATTAGCTAATCTATAAAATGCCGACATAATGTATTTACGACTTTTTTATTTTTATGTTATTTAATAATATAATATATTCTATTTTATAGGAATAGAGTAATAATCATGGATGTTGTTATTATACATGTAGTATTTTTACATTGTCTCCGGACCTATACCCACCCATGCAAATTTTCAGCTCGATATGACAAATTAAATTAGGAACTTGGCCCCCATTTCCTAAATGCGGTCATGTACCGGCTTAAAACCACGATATTTTTATATTGATTTCGACCCATATACGTATGCAAATTTTCAGCTTCATACGACAATTTAAATTCATAATTTGACCCCCTCCTCCTAAATACGACCCTGTACCAGCTTAAAAACACGATAATTTTACATTCTTGAGGGACATATATACGTATGCAAATTTAGAGCTCGATAGAATTTAAATTGAAAATTTAGCCCCCTTCTCCAAAATACGGGCCTGTTCCAGCTCAAAAATACCATAATAATTTTACAACGTCTCCGGACCAAAAAACGTATGCAAATTTAATGCTCGATACAATTTAAATTTAAAATTTGGCCCCCCCCCTCCTGAATACGGGTCTGTTCCAGCTCAAAAATACTATAAAAATTTTACAATCTCTCCGGACCAAAAAACGTATGCAAATTTAATGCTCGATACAATTTAAATTTAAAACTTGGCCCCCTTCTCCTGAATACGGGTCTATTCCAGCTCAAAAATACTATAATAATTTTACAATGTCTCTGGACCAAAAAACTTATGCAAATTTAATGCTCGATACAATTTAAATTTAAAATTTGGCCCCCCTTCTGAATACGGGTCTGTTCCAGCTCAAAAATACTATAATAATTTTACAATGTCTCCGGACCAAAAAACGTATGCAAATTTAAAGCTCGATACAATTTAAATTTAAAATTTGCCCCCCCCCCCTCCTGAAT
>JAEQML010072962.1:0-15206 GCA_016904865.1 Pissodes strobi
TGCATCTGTCAAAACATGTTGCTCTCTTCCTGTCTACGTCTAACCGAGGTCTAGCGCTCGTAAATTTCCAAGACAAGTGTAAAAAGATATAAACCTCGGCTTAAAGCATTTCTAATAGAGCAGCCGAGCAGAACAAGTACCGTTTACCTACTTCGGTACTTTTTAGGTAATTGCTTAATCGATCGTTGTTCGAGGTATTAAACCATGGTCACGAACACGTTGAAAAACTTGAGAAACATTAACAGACGCTTCGTTAATGTCAGAAATGATTTGTTGAATTAAATTTATTGAAAGGTCCAGAGTTTCTGGTAAAAATTTACTCAGTTAAACAAGGTTTAATTTTTAGCACAGTTGTTTAATCCGATAGTGGTCCAATGATTCTATTCACTTAAGTTTTTTTAAGGGTTTAGCTTTGTTAAGATCATTTACTGACACTTATGAAATTTACGCACTGAGACTGGGGAGGTTGTGTATTGTCTTTTACTCTATTACTCTACAATTCATTTAGGATTCTGATAGAGCTAAAGGTAAACAATTAGTGATTTAAAAAATATATGTGACCAGTATTTTACAACACTAAGCTATTTGCTATACGGCCGATTTTGACCTTTTTGATAATAAACGAAAGGTTTAGAATTATACAGGAATATTAATTTGATAGAGTAAAATATTTGGTTGGCTGTAAGAGTTTTAATAATAAAAATCCGTGCATTGAAATTAAACTGCTTTTAGAAAGTTAAAATAAATGTAAGCAGCATTACCATTTGAAGACAAAATTTTTAAAAATATTTTGTTGCTTTTTTCTCCTTCTCCTTATTAAACATAAAAACATGTTTTTAAATTTATTTGGAAAAAATGGTGGAAATGCATGCCACTAATGATTTAGAGACCAAATATTAGCTTACGTGGCAAATATAAAAACTACTTTTGTAACGAAAGTTGTGTTGTAATAATTCTAATACAAAAATTAACTAAAATAAGATTTTTTTCTATTGTAGTAAGAAATATATTATAATATTAAATGCTGAACATAGGCCTCCGTAAACCAGCTTCATCTATTTTGATATTTTGCCTCCTAGATCCATCTTGTTGTTATCCTCTTTATGTCGTCCGTCCACCGGGTCGGTGGTCGGCCTCTGCTCCTAAAAGCGTCCTGCCTCGGAGGCCATTCGATGATCCTTTTGGTCCATTTTTGGTTGGTCATTCTTGCGACATGTCCGACCCAATTCCATTTCTGATATGCTATTCGCTCAATTGCATCGGCAATCCTGGTTCTCCGGCGTATCTGATCGTTTGGAATCCTGTCGCTCAACGTGATTCCCAACATGGAGCGTTCCATGGTGCGCTGCGCTACTTTGACTTTATTGACCGATTTTCGTGTTAGCGTCAGAGTCTCCGAGCCATAAGTCAAAACCAGCAGATCACACTGGTCAAACACTTTCCGTTTAAGGCATATGGAGATCTCGGACTTGAAAATTTGTTTTAGCTTCCCATAGGCGGCTTACGTTAATCCAATTATCCTTTCAATTTTGCATGTTTGATTATCTCTTCCAATCCTAATATCATACCCCAGATACCTGTAAGATGCGACTTGGAGGACTTATTTTTCTTCTACCAGAAAGTTCCGGCCAGGGACTAGCTTTGTCATGAAATTCGTTTTTGACGTATTGATTTTAAACCCGACTTTATGTGAAGCAGCTGTGAGTCTTACAAGCAGTTCTTCCGCCTTATCCAAGCTATCGGAAATCAGCACAATGTCGTCAGCAAATCGAAGGTGACTGAAGTTTTCACCATTAATATTTATACCCATATCCTCCAAATCGATACTCTTAAATATATACTCCAGCAAAGTGGTAAATAATTTAGGGGAGATTGTATCACCCTGCCGCACTCCGCGCTGCACTCTGAATCTATCCGTGATCTCGTGGAGTCTCACGCTTGCTGTTGCATTTTCGTATAAGTGTTGCAGCCTAGCAGAGTACCTATGGTCTACTCGGTAGTCAGCAAGTGCTTGGACATCTCCATGCTTAATGGAGTCATTTTTCATAGTCCACAAATATTAACACGAGCGGTATATTGAACTCAACGGATTTCTCAATCAAAGTCTTAACAACATATAAATGGTAATTTTTTGCGTACCCCAATCGGAAACCTGCCTGTTCTGTAGGTTGGTAAAAGGCGAGTTTCGATGTTAGGCGTTTAGTTGGAATTTGGTGAACAGTTTATAAAGATGAGAGAGCAGGCTAATTGGTCTATAGTTTTTCACGTCGGCAATATTTCCCTTCTTATGCATGACTATTATAACTGAATTATTCCAGATTTTAGGTGTTGTGGTTTCTGTAAGACACTTATTGAATAGTTTTGTTACGGCCCCTAACAGTTGTTCTCCACCTTCCTTAACTGCCTCAATCATGATGTTGTCTTTACCTGGCGCCCTATTGTCCTTCATTTCCGACATTGATTTTAAGACTCCTTCCTATGTTATATCAGGAATTTCTCCCGATCCCTGGTTTAAAACTCGAGGGATGTCCTCAGTGCATCTCAGCTTTTCGTTATTGCAGCATAAATTTGCATACAAATCTTTCACAGTTTCTAGGATTTCTTCTTTATTTGTTTTATCTGTCCATTTGCGGTTTCCAGTTTAATGATTTCTGCCTTTCCCAGTTGTACTTCTGAGTACTTTCATGCTCTTGTTTTCTTTCGTTACCCATTTTGTGTTATAATCTCTGATATCCTTCCGTGCGGCTTTCGATATATTTTTGTTCAAGGGGGGATATGCTCACAAGAGTACACTATCACAATTCGTATTTCTTGTCGGCGTCCCCTGGACACGTCTAGCATAGCATAGACAGCTAATGCTTTCAACACCGGCCCACAAACTACAGAATATGAAGACAAAAACAACAAAATGGCTCTTCTCAGAGCCAACAGTGACCATAGAAACCATTAACATCGAGAGAATTACGAAGAACAAAGAATAAATACTCTCAGAACTCTGCAGAGACTCCAAATGTGATGTACACAGTGTGTGCATACAGGAAACCCACATGGCTCTAACCGTCTGCCGACCAAGCATTATCGGCATGAAACTAACTACAGAACTGCCACACAGCAAACACGGAAGTGCAGTTTTTATGAAGTCCCAAACCACAGTTTCTTCAGTGGGTACCACAAACGAAAGCGGCATTGAAATAGCGACCGTTGAGATCGGGAAGTGCACCATAACCTCAGTATATAAGATTTTACTTTCACACCTCCAAAAAAATTTTACTCACAACCTAACCGGCTTGTCTTGGGCGACTTTAATAGTCATAGTATACTTTGGGGCTACAGGGATACCGACGCAAATGGAGACGCTGTTGAGGAATGGGCAGACTCTAATTGCTTCTCCTTAATCCACGACCCGAAGCTACCGCACTTCTTCGAGAGTAACAAATGGAAAAAGGGATATAACTCTGACATATGTTTTGCAAATGACAACATAGAAGATAGATGCACCAAAATTGTCTACGTCCCCATACCGGAAACACAACACAGGCCAATCGGCATAAACGTCTACCCATCTGTCAGACCTCAAACCATAGCTTTGAGAAGAAGGTTCAACTTTAAAAGGGCTAATTGGGAACTCTTTGCAACCACCTTAGACTCTGAGATACAGCACATAAGCCCTAAACCGGAAAACTACGAAACATTCGTACAACTGTTAGAGTCTGTGTCAAGAAGAATCCTCCCCCGAGGTTGCAGAGAACACTATATATATGTAGACTGTGGTGTGAGTCTAATGCAACAGCTCGACAAAGCAAGACAAGAAGCATGGATCAATACGCTGGAGAAAATGGACATGACACATAGCAGCAAGATTGCGTGGAAGCTCGTAAAAAAACTCAATGGCTACCCAAAGGAACAAAAACTACCCTGCAAGGTTACAGCAGATCAAGTCGCCACCCACCTCCTACTAAACGGCAAAACTGACAAATACACTAAAGCCCGAAAAATACACAGAAACCCAGCTACAGAAACTAATCACCTTGAAGCACCTTTCTCTACCAAAGAACTCAACAACGCGATAAATACAATGAAAAATGGGAAAGCGGCAGGAATCGATGACATTTGTGCAGAACACCTTAAACACATGGGACCAATCGCTAGGATCCTACGGCTATTCAACCACTGCTGCAAAATTCCGAAACAATGGAGAAAATCAAAAGTCATTGCTCTGCTTAAACCAGGCAAAGACCCAGAAAGCCCCAGTAACTACAGACCGATTTCACTGCTGTGCCTCCCCTTCAAACTTTACGAAAGGCTTATTCTATCAAGGATCGAGAAAAGCGTGGATCGACTACATATTCCGCAACAAGGAGGTTTCATACCCGGCAAATCATGCACTGGACAGGTCCTCGCCCTGACAGAGCATATTGAAGAAGGCTTTGAAGAAAAAGATGTGACTGCCGTCGCTTTTGTTGATCTTTAAGCATGATACAGTGAGGCACAGAGCTCTACTCTGCAAGATTTACGAAACGCTCAACGACCACCACCTGATGAGAGTCGTAGAATCACTACTACACAATCGGCGATTTTTCGTAACTTTAGAGAATAAATGAAGCAGGTGGAGAAACCAGAAGAACGGGCACCCCAGGGAAGTGTTTTGGCACCTATGCTGTTTAACATATACACAAATGACCAACCCTTCCCAACTGGTTGCAGAAGTTTCCTGTACGCTGACGACTTGGCAATCTGCGTCCAGGGCGAGCGCTTCCCGGATGTAGAGGAAAGACTTGAGAGTGCCCTAAACAAAATTTCCGCTTATTACAAAAGGAACTCTAAAACCGAACCCATCCAAGACTCAGGTATGCGCATCCCACCTCCGCAGCAAAAAGGCTAAAATAAAATTGCACATATCTTAGAGGGGTAGTACCCTATAGCACGCAGTCTATCCCAAATACCTTGGAGTTATTTTGGACAGATTACTCACATACAGGAATCAATGTGTTAAAACGAGGCAAAAGGTGACGTCCTTAAAAAACTAACAGCGAGTAAGTGGGGGGTGCCAACCCTAGTGTCCTAAGAACAACGGCACAAGCGCTGTCTTTTTCGCGGCAGAACATGCCTGCCCAGTATGGATTAGATCAGCCCACACCAAGCAGGTCGACAGAGCGCTTAACGAGACAAGCAGGATAGTGACACGATGTATGAACGCCACACCAATACCCAGCCTATATAGAGCGGCAGGTTTCTCTGCTCCTGCATCTCGTCGGAACGCAGCTGAACACATAGAGAAGATGAAACAAACCTACGACGAACGACACGCACTCTATGATTCAAGAACCCCAAGGAAAAGGTTGAAATCACGCAGAGGCTTTCTCAGAAGCGTACCCGTCGAGCCACCTGAAGACCAACCTCCCCAAGCGGCCAACACCTTAATTTTATAACCTGGAAATCTTTAAACCGCATAAGGACAGGTGTGGCACCAGTCAAAACCAACATGATAACATGGCGGAAATCACCTGATCACGACCCCTACTGTGCGTGTGGTGAAGTGCAAAACATGGAGCACCTCCTCCTGTGCAAACTGTGCCCATACCAGTGTACCCTCGATGATTTGTGGCTTGCTAACCAAGAAGGAATAGACGTGGTCCAGTACTGGGCTGAAAATTTATAATGCTGAGATCCGGACACGATAAAGAAAAGTAAGTGTTCAATATCCTCAATTTATCTCTATTGATTGAGAGCCTGTGTACCATTTCTCGCCTTTGTAAGGCATAGTTTCAAAGTAAACAATCTTCAAATTTCGTAAAAATTGAGCTGGATGGCGTTTTATGCAGCTTTTGTGAAGATAAATCCGATTTTCACTTTATTTATTTTCAAATCGAATAACCTCAGTAGATATGTCGGCAGAATTGAGACGCAATTTCTCCCACTTTCCCATGTAAATCTCCATAAGAAAATCTAAGGTGCATCCTGCATTTCAAGGTCATCAATGCCCCGATCTCAGGATCGACGCCGCCGACTTTGGCTATCGCATATTTAAGACACCCCGCACTTGGTCCTAACCCCGAATTTTGGTCGATCCATAAATTCCTGATCATGACGTCACCGTCAAGAATTAGGACACGTAGGCTATATTAATTTAAGGGTTTCGGTTAATGTAGGACATCTTCATGGATGTATGCCAGTTTTCGTTTCCTGATGATCATTCTCAAGGATTTCATCTTCAGATTTCATCTGTCAAGATTAGGGTACTAAAATCTGGGTGGACCTTAGATTTTCTTACGGAGATTTACATGTAAAAGTGGGCGAAATTGCGGCTGAATTCTGTTGCCTATCTATTAGCCTTCAGTACATTTCTAAGAATGAAAATTAGACCTAAAACTTAGAAGTACAATCTACTTTGGTGCATATATAGGTATCAAATCGAACAATCTCCAGATCCATTTTAAAAATTAAGGCGTGCAATCTCCAACTAGAGTATCATATTGTTAGTGGTGTATTATTTCAAAACGCGCAAATGTGTCTACAAATATATCAGGCCGCTAAATACGTGCTAATTCTATTTATTGATAATATTATGGTTTTTATTGAAAAATATTATGATTTAAGGCAGAAAAACCAAAGCATTTGTGCGCTTGAAGCCTGCATAATGTAGATGTATTGATAAAAACAGTATATTAAGATAGGTACTAGCTTTAAAAGAACAATTTTTTCGCACGAGCACGAAATTAGAAATAGGCCCACTTGCGGGGTGTTTCCTAAGGTGCGGTGCACTAAATGTCTTTTAGAATGTGTGCTTAATACCATTTTCTCTATTTTGAATGATTTTTAATGCCAAAAAATATATTTGCCTTTCTTTAAGGTTTTTAATGAAAAAAATAATATTTTTATGGAAATATTAAAGGGTCTCACAACTTTTGATATGGTTGCCCCGACATTTGGAATACAAAGTAGTGCCAAGATATTCTTTTTGACAACCCTTTGGTTCTCGTTTCTTCCTGAACAATGTATAGATTTTTTTTGTCTTAGGTATAGTCCATATTCTTCTGCGAAACTTGAAAAAGTGCCTTCTCACTGTATTTTTTATGTGATTCAATCGAAGTCGACTGACATATATTGGAAGTCGAGCACAATTTGATTTTCTAAATCTGACTATTTGGAACTTGTCAGAAATTTAAACAGTTAGTCAGCGAATACTTTTATGACTAAGATAAGATAGATTCATGCAATTTAAGAATTAATAATACAAACAACTTTTGTAATATTCACTTTCGTGAAAAAAGAAATAAAATCGCTCTCAATCCTAAACTTAAGAAATAAGTTGACATATTTTCAGAGATAATTAAAGCATCAAGTTTGAGTTGCTTTTGCTAGTTTATCTTACTATGTGATTTAAATTGTTCCCTTAAGCCACTATCACGCACAATAAAATAGACCGCACTCCGTTTAAATCCACACGATATACCTTGAGGTAACCATCACATCACGAGAGAGTTTCCGTGTGAGCGTTTTAAAGAGATCCGGTTGCCTTCAGGAAACTTACACCCGTCAATTTTGTTTTAAAATAGAAGACTTTGTCTAGATTTCAATGACTAGTAAGTATAGGGGTTTTGTGGATGCTTAGATATCGGCGGGCATTGTGTATAGCTAGGTAATTTTAATGTACCGTATGGATATTTCAGATTGTAGCAAACAGATTATACATGAAAAGTTTGGCGTGTGATAACGCTTATTGCCCGAAAGCAAAAGAGGACTGCTTGCGAAAGTTATTTCATATTTACTGCCAAATACTGATTCATTACGATATTGTTAACATACTTCAGTTCCCAATACGAGATTTGTTTTAGAAATAAAACTGTTGAAAGTTGCGAGTTAAAAAATTTGGAACCTCTTTAACATAGTCATTTAAAATTTCTTGATAAACATAATATTTCTAATACTGTCACAAATTTTTACTAACTATTGTATACGTAAGAAACTAAAAACAGTGTTTAAAACAACACCTTATATAATTTAGACGTAAGAGTAAGATAAAAATAATTTTAAAATATATTAAAAATAACAGAAAAAAAAATAAAAATAAGAAATAAAAACGAACTGAAACATCACCTTCAAGTCATGAGCAATTTTGGCATTTCACATAAAAAATAGAATCGCTTACTTACATAATCCAAGATATTTTAATTAATATTATCGTCATCATCCATTACATAGCCTATGTTGTCCATTGCTGCACATAGGCCTTTTGTTATGGCAGTAACGCATACACTAAAGGGAGATCCTAGAGCACTCGACGAAAGATGTGTGTGTGAGAGGTTGATTGAGACGGTTCTTGCCGTTCTTGAATAGCTGTAGGTTGTAACTTAGGGGAAACAGATGGCCTGGGAGTGAGTCCCACAGTGATGCAGTGCGCGGGACAAAGAAGTCCTTCTAAAGCGATGTTCTAGGTATTTCCAGTTGAGGTAAGGCGGATCAAATCCTGAGAACATCTGCCGCGAAAATATCTGTAAAACAGGGAGATCTCGGTCACATGTTGTTTCAGGCTATCCAGATCTCGGGTCAACTCCGAATCGCCGACGAGATGCACAGCTCTCTTCTGAATATAATCCAGCAGCTTTAGAGTGTGCTTAGGTGCGGCGCCCCAGATGTGTAAGCAATATATTCTAGGCACGGTCGTATTTGCGCTTTGCAGAACAACAGCAGCTTCTGCGGTGTAGGCAGTTTTTTGTTGCGAACTATCGCAGTAAGCTTCTGATGGGCTGATTTTGCGATGTTAGCAACGTGGTCATGCCAAGCCATATTGCTGTTATTCGAGACACCCGGTAGCCCGATTGACAAGGATGAAAGGATGGTCGATCCTGTCATAATAATGTCAGGGCCCCCGTATTGGCTTCTTGGTAAACGTGGCAGCTTGGGTTTTTGCTGCATTGAACTGGACCAAGTTCCTGTCCTCCCAAGTTCGAACTTTCTACAGGTCTTGATTAATTGTTGTAATCTGCTCTTGTCTGCAATGATGAGTCTCAGTTGCTGGTAAAGGTTTTTTGGAGAGACAAGGGTACTGTCACTTGCAAAACTGTATAGGATTATTGGTTTCGGTCAGCAGGTCATTAATAAACATGAAGAACAGGGTATTAAAAGAATTGCGTCCTGAGCCACGCCCGCATTAATGGTGAATGTGTCTGAGAAGTGTCCATCAAATTCAACGTGCAGAGATTGGTTCTTAAGGAAACTGGCAAGCCAGCTGCAAAGAGACGTTGGTAGTCCTAGGGATGGCAGTTTATTAAGCAATCCAAAATACCAAACTCTGTGAAATGCCTTCGACGTATCAACGCAATCGCTCGAGATTCTCCGTAGTCCTCAATTGCTTTACTCCATATATGAGTGACATAGGCCAATATGTCCTGTCAAACTCTCTTTGCGAAAGCCGTATTGGTTATCGCTAATTAATCTGATGGACTCGAGGTACTTGAGTAGTTGCTAATTGACTACACGTCCCACGATTTTGGACATTATTGGAAGGAAGATAATTGCTATCGCCGAATTGGGGGCGTGGTTTGCTTGCCTTTTTTTGGTTGCACTCTAGCGACTCGAGAAGGTGGGTAACTCCCTTTCGGTAAGACAGAGAAAAAAGCCTACCTGAATTACTTCTACATTTCATCTAGTTTGCTGTTATCAGTTTTAGATCGTCAGTTCGATCTTTGAGAGTTCTTGCTCTATTTCTAAATGTTGTTGTCGATCATTATTTCGAAATAGAGCGAGAACTCCCAATTTTTAGTTATGGATCATTATTTTTGCATGACTAGCATGCTTCAATTTCAGTTTCGTCACCCGTTTCGCTGCGTCTGTTATTTTAGTTCACATTGTTATCTCAAATGTACCAACATTACCCGCGCCATGGCCCCCTGAGAGTCTTTGTATTGACTTTACCGTTAATGTGAGCATTTCAGCTCTATACGAAAATATGGGCAGGACACATTATATCATGAACCTTCCTCTTGAGGCATATAGGAATTTCTGAATATCTTTATCAATTTGCCAAAGGCAGTCTAAGTCACCCCCGTTCGTTTGTGAATGTTACAAGTTTGGTTATCTCTTCCAATTCTCACTTCGTGCCATTTTTAATTATAGTCATTGGTTACCTTAATATCTTAATATTGACAGCTAATTAGTGTGATTTGATTGGATGAATAACTTTTCCCACACTATTTAGTGGATTTAGTACCTTTTACTGTAAATAACTGCTGCAATGAATGTTTTATTGTTTCATTTAATATCAACGGTATTCTCTGGTTCCCCGTGCATCTTTGGCTTGTCCGCTTACTGGTTTCTCTATTTGCTAGGGTATGGAATATGGGTTGACATTTACTTCTATAGTCTATATATAAAACAATAATTTCATGCTTACTTCAATATATATTTCAGGGTCTGGTCTCCAGCTAAGCCTAATAGTTTGTTATGAGGTTTCGAGTTTATATAACCCAGCTATATTTTCTATCGGATTCACTTGCCAAATGAAACATTAATGATGTTTTTTTTGCATATTATGTTAATTTACTTGGCCTAAGTACGTTTTTGGTCAGCGAGATAATATACTCATTAATTTCTGGTCACAAATCTTGCCTCGTATCCATATTCCCTTACTTAATCTAACGACCGATGTATCTTTAGGTTTATTGCTTTTTTACTTTGCTTCAGCAGCTAGAAGTTCATTGTTCTTAGTGACTAAATAATTTAACCATTAGTGACTATTTCATACATTAAATTTCGTGTATCCTAGGAAAGTGCACTTATCGGCTTTAAGTTGACTAATCGCTTAATTAGGTAAAACCATGTCAGCTTATCAGTACCTTATTATACCATCTTTATCTTGTGGCTTTCCATGGGCATATATAATTTTATTTTCGTTTGTTCCCAATCTGCACTTGCTCAATTTATTTACAATCTGATTGACTGAACTTATGGATTCTCTAATGAATATATGCTTTCGTACGAATTTAACAGTAGCTAAATATTTTATTACATCATCATCATAGTCACAATGTCTTGCCAGACATGTTGTGAACTCATAAAATGTACTAGGTCAGAACTGGACGATTGCGGACACGAATATTGTCAATTGCTTTGAAAATTGTATTTCGCCATCTTTCGCGATTATTTGTCAGTTCGGTTGCTCTTGTGACACTAATATCTAGCAATTGTTTTGTCGCATCCACCCAACTTGTAGGAGAACGGCCACGATGCCTTCCATTCGGAGTATGGCCCTGGACAACAAGTTTTTCCATATTATCACTTCTATGAATATGGCCGAAAAACATCAGGATGCGCGTCGAAACAATGGAAGATAGTCGCTTTGTATTTCCAAGTTCGCTTAGAAACGTTAGTTCGGTGGGCTGTATAAGGGACTCTTAGCATTCTTCTCCAGGTCCACATTTCAAATGCGTCTCTCTATGCGGTGGCGATCTGTAATTCTAACGGTCCAAGTTTCAGAGCCATACAACAACATTGAAAAGACAAGAGACCGGACCAGCGACATTTTGGTGGCTTTGGTGATATTATTGTCACGCCATATTTAAGTCAGTTTTGTCATGACTGACCGTGCTTGTTGAATGCGCCGACGAATTTCAACCTCACAACCACCTGAACTGTCGATCAAGGAACCGAGGTATATAAAACTTTGGACTACCTAACAACGACCTACTGATGTGAATTCTGGATGATTGTTATGTTGCCTATCTACGATCATGACTTTGGTCTTGTTGTAATTGATACAGAGACCACACGCTGCACTATATTGTTCTAAGATATTAAGTAAATTTAATAATTCATCCTGAGTAGCAGCAATAAGAGTAGTATCGTCGGAAAACCTTAAATTAGATCTTAATTCCACAAATAGTTACACCACCATCCCAACCGTCCAGCACCTCTCTCATCACAAACTCGGAATAAATGTTAAACAACATCGGCGATAAAACACAACCTTGACGAACTATTTTCTTTGTTGTAGTTTGACCAGACCTAACATGTCAATTCTTACTCGAGCTGTGTTGGACTCATAGAGCTGTTGTATAAGAAATATCAGGTGGTCATGAACTACCATAGTTTAGGCCACTTTACGTTGTCAAAGGCCTTAGAGTAGTCCACAAAGCAGATATAGAATGGGAAGTAATGCTCCCTAGCTTTCTCAACAATTTGCCTCAAGTTCAAGATCTGTTCTCGTGTCCACGTCCCTTTACGAAACCTGCCTGCTCTGGAGATATTTGCCAGCTAATAAAACCCTCTAAACGAGATTGCAGAATGTATAACATAACCTTGCTTGAACGGGAGATCAATGAGAGTAGACGATAATTGTCTGGGTTTTTCGGAGATCCTTTTTTATGTAGCGGAACAAAGATTGAAGTGCTCCATTCGTCTGGCCAGATACCGGAGGACCAAATTTTCTGACAAATACGATGTAAAAAATGTAGGCCGTCATCATCTAAACACTTGAAAGTTTCGGCTGAAACCGCATCAATGCCTGTAGCTTTGCCGTTTTTAGTTTCCTAACGGCCTGTTCAACTTCCGAAAAAAGAATATCCGGCTCACGCTCGTAATTTTAAAAAGGAACTTGAATGTGAACATCGGAATAGAGGTTTTCACAATATGTGCGCCACACTCAATAATCTCGTCCAAACTGGTGATGAGATGTCCATCGGTGTTCTCAATTGACCAAGTTTTGGGTTTAAAGTCCCGATTGAGACATTTTATCTTTAGGAATAACTCTCTTGGATGGCTTGTGTTGGTGTGGGCTTGTATTTCCCTGCAGAGTTCTTGAAGAGAGGAGTTCTTATCTTGGCGGCAGAGTCTTTGTATTTCACGTGTTAGTTGTCTATACCGATCTTGCTTTGCGTCAGAATCCATACCTGAGATCTTAAGCTCTCTACGTTCTTCAATGACTGATAATGTATGGGTGGTAATCCATGGTTGTTGAGGTGTGCTGCGTTTTGGTTGAGTTGTTTGGGCCGCTTGTGTAAGAATACCCTTAAATGTTAACCACATATTATTGGAAGAAGATTCATCGAAGATTCATCGAGGCACTCTGAAAAATCGGAGAACATTTTGACCTAAAAGAGGCAGGGTCAACGATTTCCGTTGAAAGTTTCTGGTTAGGACGTGGACATACCTTCAGCTTAAGCTGGAGTTCACAAAGAAGGAGTTGATGGTCCGAGACACAATCGAAACCGGTAGAATTTACAAAGACAGATAGATGACTTTCACCTTGTTCTAACTAAAACGTAATCGATTTGATTGCGATATCGCCCATCTAGTGAGACCCAAGAAAACAAACATCGTGGGTGTTGTGCAAAAAAGGTGTTGGTAATTGAGAAGTTGTTGTCAATACAAAATTGGAGCAGACGTTGGCCCCTTTCGTTTCTGGCACCAAGACCGAATTTATCAATATGTGCCTTAAGATGTTCATCTTCTACTGTTTGACCAACTTTAGCGTTAAAATCGCCAAGGACAAGAACCATCTCGCGATTTGATAGGGATGCAAGTGTAGATTCAAGGTCGTTGTAAAATGATTCCACAGTGTCATCATCCAAGTAAGAAGTAGGTGCATATACCTGCACAATATTGATCGGTGTAGGGGTCGCATTGATGCGTAACGTGATTATCCTCTCACTGACACACTTGTAGCCGAGAATAGTCCTTACGTGATGATTCTGTCGTTAGAATTACCCGAAAAGCAAATGAAATTGTCATTGCTCGAAGTGAAGTGTTCCGAGCCCCTATAATGAGCCTCAGACAGACCAGCGATAGTAATATTACTTCTTGTAAGCTCTTTTTCAAGAATATTGAGCTTACCGGTCGCTTTAAGACCTCTGGGGTTCCATGTTGCCAGGCGGTGTTTGCGGCGAGTCTTGAAAGTTTCATCAGTAGTGAATATCGCACAAGAAGCCTGATGGTCGTACCTCTTGTGCCCGGTCACCAATTTCACAATGACCTCCCCGGATGGATTTTGTTACATAAGGACATTTCTTTTTAATTTTTTTACCTGAGTATAGTCTTCTTTTTATTTTGGTGAAAATATAACATACATTTTCCGTCATAATTATGAATTCGTTTCCCTGACAATTACAAAAAAAGCGATTCGTGCACTACGTTTGGACTCGCCTCTAGCGATCAGGATTCTAAACCATTATGACAATTAAGCGGGACTTAGAGCATTTGTTTACTATTTTAGAATGTCTAATATTTAATTTCACGCATAGTCATCCGCTCGTTCCGGGGGCGCAACTAAGCAAAACTAAACCAAATTTAAAAAAATAAACAAACAATCTAAAAAAAAGGAAAAAATCATGTCTTGCCACTAACGAGAATCGAACCCAGGACGCCATATCACAAGCACAGGGTCTAACCACTACACCACTAGACCTGTTGAAAGCAATCCACTGCGGTGGGGATTTTAACACTATAGGTTACCATAAACGATGCAAAAGAAAGACTGTTGTATCTGCCAGAACAACCTGCGCCCGATGAAAGGTTAATAACTTAATCGTCCCGGCTGGGGTAATAAGAAGTTATATTGTCAGATGACAAGAAATAATGTAATTTCTGTAGTGCTCGATTGTTTTTTTTTTCGCCACGCCTCGCCGTCATGGCCAACAATAACAAAACTTAAAAGCCGTATAGCATTTTACAATAGAAAAATGTTAAATGGCCAATATTTCAAAAACTACAAGTTTTTCGAATAGATAAGATAAAAATGGGGGGTTTCCATTTGAAAAACCAGACTTTTAACGATTTTTTAATTTTAATTTTTAATGTTAGTTTCTGATCACCCTGTATTTATTTATTATAAAAATGCCAACACAGACTGCTAAAGTAGATCCTCTTCTACTAGGAAACCAACTCCAATGAAATAATAAAGGCATTCAATAGGAAAAATTATAGTTGTATTTAGACTGAAAACGTAATTTTTGACGTAATATTCAAATTATATAAAAAACTGTTAGACTTAGGTATAGGATATTATATATAAAATATATTTGGAATTTTCTGTGGAGTTCAAAATATCCTTAATATACATCAGGGTATTCCATTTAAAATAAAAAAGATTGATACATAAAAATATAATATTTTAAACACTTAAGTAAATCCAAACAACTTTTGTATTAAACTCATCCCATAATAAACGGGCCACCCTGTACAATTATCAATGCATTACCCTGTATATTTAA
>JAEQML010072966.1:0-15204 GCA_016904865.1 Pissodes strobi
TTGGGGCACGTCTAAGGTAGAGTGCGATGAAAACATTTTGGCGAGCATGTTTGCTTTTTCTTTGGCTGTAGTCGCCGTGATGCCACGTTCGTCCGTCAAAGGTGGGAGAGACGTTTTTGTAAAGTTGTTACTTACTGCCTTTGCTACCGACCAGAAATTCCTGGAGCCACTGGGGCATTGCAAAAGTTTATTCCTGATCCTTTGATTGTGTTTGTCCTTAGTTTCGTCGATCACAAGCTTGCACTCGTTTCTCGCTTCGATAAAATAAATGCGATTTTCAGCGGTCTGATTTTGCTGCCAGTACTTATAGGCTTGCTGTTTCCTTCCTACAGCTCTTTCGCATCTTTTGTCGAACCAGGGCTTTCCTTTTGATGGTAACTTGATGGAATTTGGGATGTATGCTTCCATTCCTGAGGAGATTACTTGCATGATCTCTTCGCAGCAGTCTGACGGGTCGTCAGTGGCAAAGCAGACGTCGAGCCAAGGAAAATCTAGGTAAAACTGCCTCAGATCGTCCCAGTTTGCAGAATTGTAATGCCAGATTTTGCGAGGCAATTCCTTCTGTATGAGTGGCAATTCACAAACCGTTGTAATAAGTTTGTGGTCAGAGGTACCTAATGGCGGACCAACTGTAACCTTGTACTGGTCAGGATTGGTGGTCAGAAAAAGATCCAGGAGGGCGGCGAATTCGCCCCTCTCTGAGATTCGAGTTGGTTCGTCTACAAGTTGAGTAAGCCCGCAGCTGATGGCAAATGCTTCAGCCTCTCTACCTTCGTTGTCGGTCTTGTTGTGATGTTTGAGCCAGTTGGTGTTGTGGGCATTGAAGTCTCCCAGAACGATTATTTCTGAACTGGGGTGATCGACCTGTATTGAGTCAAAGGTGGTAGCTAGTGTTGAGAAAAAGTTTTGGTAGGCTCTATCGCTCGGAGGGCGATAGAGACAACATATAAACTTGGTTAATCCCTTGGCGGTGAACTTGAGCCACATGACGTCAAGGTTGTTCGGTTCGAGTGTTTCCTCGCGATGACATGAAAGGTCGCTTCGGACAAAAAGGCATATTCCGAACTTATATCTAAATCGGGTATGTAAGTCGTAACCAGGATAGAGGTAGTTCACTGTTGTTGTTGTAGAACATACTTGTGTTTCTGTAAGGGCTAATATGTGTGGTCTATTTGCTTGTAGATGTTGGTGTACCGAATTTATGTTTGTATTTAGGCCTCTTATGTTGCAGAAATCTATTCTAAATTGGTTCGGTATCTTTGCTGTCTGTAAAATGCGGAATGAAGGGCTCCCAGGGCCACCCAGCGCCCGGAGATCCGAATGGCCGGGGAGTTTACCTCCGGAATATTTTGATCCTGGAAGCACCATCATGTCCATATACTCCTACTGTGAAACCCGGGATCACCAGCGCGGGAGCGGAACGTGATTTGGGAAAACCACTTAGCGCTCCCCAATTCTGGTGGGGTGGTCTTTCACCGGACGATGCGAGTAGGCTTATGCATCTACCACCTAGGGCCGCTTCCACTCGAAGCATCGGCCTCAGACTCATTCCTTTGGCGGTCCCTAGTCTGACAGGGATAAAAATGGGGTTTGTTGGATCACTCCAGACTTTGTACTTTGGTGTTCTCCAGCCTGGAGGAGGACGATGGGCCACATCCCGTGGCAACTCGGAATGGTGGGGGCGTCACTCCCCGTAATCAAACTCCTCTCACCAGTTTGACGTTCCTGCCAGCCAATACAATGCAGCCCCTCTTGTCACAAACTGTCATTGATCAGCTCCAGACTTTGTACTTTGGTGTTCTCCAGCCTGGGGGAGGACGATGGGATTTGATGCGCCATATCCCATTTTAGATAATGGATTCCTTGAGATTTTGTTATAGGGCCCGGATTCGATTAAATTTTCAACCCGTTGAAAATATTCGCTTTTGTCTAATATAACAACCTTATTACCTTTGTCAGCTTTTAGATACATCTTTCTCCTTTAATCTCTTAATATAATAATAATAATAATAATAATAATAAGTTTATTTCAAGATTACAGCAATACCACACTAAACATACTTGAATAAACAATTACACAGAAGCGACATACTGTCGCTTGTAAGTGCTGTCTATGATAGTAATAAAGTCTTTGATAGAGGTTTCTATAGTCACATTTGGGTTGTATACGACACATTTGGGAGGGTCACTATCACTAATCAAAATTACATACTCATTTTACATACAATTATTTCAATCATTTGCTCTACGCTTCAAATTTATCCGTCCATAATACCTACTTAAATTTACAAGCACTTAAAATTATACCTTCTTAGAAAAAGTAATGGATATCCTCTCTATTTTTATTCAAAATTCAGTTTTTAACTTAATTTTTAAATGTTTTATCAAATATGATTTCTTTCAAGCTACTCGGTAAAGTATTAAAAAATTTTGGAGCCAAGTAACTCAACGATTTATGTCCTATTTCTTTTTTAGTTAATGGAACAACCACACCATCTTTTCCAAGTCTCGTATTTTTTCCGTGTTCAACTGGCTGAAGCGCAACTTTTTTCTGATTTAAAAGAATTAAAGTTTTAAAAAAATATAATTGCCTAATATCAAAAACTTTGGCTTCCTTGAATAGTAAATCAGTAGAAAATTGCTTCGTTTTATTAAAAATTATTTTTAATATCCACTTATGGATAACCTCCAAATTCTCGATATGGCAATGTCTAACCGCGCCCCAACCAGTCACACCGTAACTCAGCTGCGACTGAAATAACGCAAAGTAGAATATCTTTAGTTGTGCGGTTGTAAGAAGGGACTTCAAAACACAAAGCGAGTTATTAAATATCTTGTTTTAGAAACTATAAATTCCATTTGTTTATCCCAACGTAAATGTTGATCCACTATAATGCCAAGATATTTAATACTATCTGCTTTAGATATATAAATATTTTCTGGTGTGCTTAAAAATTGGAAATCGGGCAGTTTATTTGAATAGGAGGTAAATGGAACAAATTTTGTTTTAGACTGATTGAGTGTCAGTTTATTTATTTTAAACCAGTTAAAAATATTATGTAGGTCTAGTTCCGCCAATCTTTTTACTTGGGTCCATGTGTTTCCTGAGTACAAAATTGCTGTGTCATCAGCAAAACTGATCACTTCTCCCTTCCAATTGCCTTTAAGTAGATCGTTTATATAGATGGTAAATAAAATCGGACCCAAGACTGTTCCTTGCGGTACACCGCATGTAACAGGTCTGACATTACTGCTTATATCTTCCAATTTAACATATTGATCTTTTAAGTAGCTCTCTAATAAATTATAAGCACTGCCTCTAACTCCGACATTTCTTAGTTTTTTTAAAAGAATACTATGCGACACGGTGTCAAACGCCTTAGCCAGATCAACAAATACGCAAATTGATGGTTTTTTATCGTCCAACGCATCATAAATTTTACCAGTCAGAGCAGCTATTGCATCTTCAGTTGACATGCCCGATCGAAATCCGAATTGTTTATCTGAGAGTATATTTTGTTTATCCAAAAATGCAATAAGCCTACTTTTAATTAGTTTTTCAAATAACTTCGAAATACTAGATATTAAGGATATCGGTCGATAGTTACCAAGTTCGCTCTTTGTTCCTCCTTTAAATAGAGGCCTAGCTTCCCCAACTTTCAAAACGTTTGGAAATTTCCCAATTTTTAAACTTAGGTTAATCAAGTAGCATAGAACCATTGAAATCTCATTTAATATTTCTTTCAGTGTTTCTGCGCGTATCCCGTCTGTACCTGGCGATTTTTTTAGTTTTAGTTCGTTAATTATCTTTTTCATTTCTTGTGTATTGGTTGGTTTTAAGTAAAAAAGTCCATTCTTTGCCCATTCGTTTTTTTCCGAGTAATTCCCAGGAATACTTATTTTCTTGGCTAGGTTTTGACCTACATCACAAAAATAATTGTTTAAAGTGTTGGCAATTTCAATTTTATTTGTAATATTTACCGAGTGCTCATTTTTTATACTCACAATAACTGTTTTTGACATAGATTTGTTACACAATTTGTTAATACTTTTCCATAAGGACTGCGACCGGTTTTTATTTTTTAATATTTCGTTCTGAGCAAAATCCCTTTTCACTTTATTTATGGTTTTTGTTAACTTATTTTTATATGTTTTATAATCAGTCTTCAATTGAATGTTATTAGGGTTCTTTAAGTACTGTTTGTATAAAGAGTTTTTAGTTTTTATTTGACTTAGCAAACTTTTTGTAATCCATTGATTTTTGCCGTTTTTTGTGTTTGTTTGTTTAACATGTTGTGAATTTGCATTTATTTTATCTTTCAATAATTTAATAAAATTTGACGTTGCTTCATGAATATTTTTGGCTTGGTAAACACAATCCCATTGCTCGTGCTGTAAATCTGTGCGAAGTGTATTATAATTTATATAAGTCTTTATATGATGTCTTACTCCTGTTGGCTTATTTTTATTTCCGGAACCATTATTAAAGGAAAGCGCTATCGGGTAGTGATCAGTTATTTTGTAATCAAAAATAAATGATTTCGTGTCCTGAAAAAACTTTTCTGAATTGTCTTTGACGAAAAAATGATCAAGACAGGTTTTACTAGAGGGTCTTGTGAAATATTTATTAATATAGGACGTAAATCCGTATGACGCCAAGATACTTTTATAGTCTTCTATATAATTTTTATTTGTTTTTAATAAATCTATATTAATATCCCCTACAATTATGTGTTTTTGCTTGCACCTGTTTTGTTCTAAATAGTCAGATAAATTTTCCAAAAATAAATGTTCGTTTACGGCTGGTGATCTATACATGCACGTTAAAAGAAATGTATTTGGATCTGTCCCTATCAGAAGTCTGACACACTTCACATGACCAATATATTCAAAAAAATATTCTACGTTTAAATCTTCTCTGACAAAAACTACAAGTCCGTCACATTTATTAAAGTTGCCGTCATTATAAATAGTGGTGTAATTAGTCAAATTATATATTTGTAAGTCGTGTATGGTATGTGTTTCGGATAAAACTATAATTTCAAAGTTATCCTTCACTTGCTTTAGGAAACACAGCAATTCATTATAATTGGTCTTAATCCCACAAATATTCAAGTGAAGAATTTTAAAATTCGTATTACCAACAGACTTATTAAAATAATCGATATCTTTAACTATATTGGGAATAATAAGTTGCCCATCAAAATCCCTGATAAAGGGGTTCATTACTCCAACCAGGATGTACTAATAATAAAAATTTCTTTTCAAACAGCAAATGACATTTTGTGAGAGACGAGACATAAAGTGTTACCAACAATAAGCAGTGTATATAATGCAAGTCTCAACAGTTATACCTATTTGAATTCTCAATTCAATTAAATTAACATACACTTATTAATATGCCAATCGGGATGTAAATAAACTACGAACTGCTTACACCCAACAATCCACATACTTTACTTATAACAATATATCCAAAGACAAGCCTATACCTACTAATGCATATACATTCTTTATTCGAACTAGTTAAAAAATCTTATTACTAATACAGGTAAAAAGTTTATTATTTTATAGCGTTTTTGCTTCCACTCGACGCTGAGGCTGCTCGTGTTCGAGGCAGTATGTTACGCTTACTGGCGTTTTCGTTTTGGTCCGGACTAGAGGTTTCTTGCAGTTTTCTTTTCTTGTCCGATTCCGTTACGGTTAACGTTTTCGCCAAAGGTACTTTTTGCAAGATTACTTCGTTGCTTCTAGCTGAACTAGCAGAGGTGGTGGGTTTGTCCTGCAGAGGATGGATTTGGGTAGATTCTTCGGTATCAGCAAAATCGTCGTATGTATAACTTATACCATCAACCATCAATAGATTTCCTTTTAAATAGGCTTCTTTATTTTGCGCCCTCGCCTCCTTTAGTTTTCCTTCTAAAACTTTCTTTCTGGCTCTTTCTTCTCTTGTAAGGTCCTCGTTAACATAAATAGAAGAGCCTTTAAGAAACTTTCGATTTTTTAAACACTCGTTTCTTTTAATTCCAGAAAGAAAAGACACTAGAATTGGCCTATTTGTTCCAGGTGCCTGCTTTCCCAGGCGGAAACATTCAGAAATGTCTACTATATTAAGACTTACTCCCAATTTGTTTTTGGCAAGATCTACGACTTTATTTATAGGATCTTCGTTTTCTGTTTCTGGTATCCCATTAATTAATAGATTTTTTTTCTTTATCACCCTCTCGACTGCAAGTAAGCGGCTCTTTAAGACGGCACTCTCCTCTTCCAAGAACTGAACCTTATTTCCCAAAGTAGTAATTTCTTTGTTGACCTTCTTATTAAGACTGTCTATATCCAACTGGACTTAGTAGCAATATTATCGTTAACGTTATTTATTAATTTGTAAAGGTCCCCTAATGTTATTTGTTCTCCCATACTACGTTAATCTTTAAAGAGAATAACAAATGTTTGGCAACGTTGCAGCTTTTGAACAATAAAAATAAACAATAGGTTATGTTGTGTGTGTGAATAAGCAGTTGCTACGATTTCAATTTTAGTTCTAATAATGACAGAAAGAGGATTTTTTTGACTTACCTCTTTCTTAGTAACTTAATCTTACTGTTTAATTCACTTTACACTAATTTTATAAATTCACAAAGGGTTGTTTTAAGGTTTTTATGAGAGACTATCGAAGATCAACCTTTTTGCCCACGTTGCCAACTCTCTTGATTATACTTTTTCCTTTTCCAGGTGGAGAGTTAACACTATTATTAATTACATAATTTGAGATCTGATTCCTGCATGCTTCTCTAACAAATCCTTTAGTAGAGTCAGGACGATTTTTGGACGAAGGCGCCCTCGAGAATATTCCTGGGAGGAGGAAAATTTTAAAACGGTTGCCCATGAATTGCAACTAATTATTAACATATATTAAAACGGCTCTATTTGCTTATGGTTTCACATATCATTTTCTGGAAAAAAAATAGATAGTTGACATTAGCAAGTCTTATTACCTACAATATCAAGTATGTTATCCTTTGGTGGAGGCAATGCAAAATTCAGACCCTTGTTTAAAAGATCCAATTCAGAATTATCAAAAGATTGAGAAGATAGGTTTTCCACAATGTTTACGACTTCCTGAGAACTATCAGGTTTTATTTTCCTGAGTTTTTAAAGTTTTTTATTGATGGATGACATTTTCTTGATGTATTTTGTATCAATTACTAAAAACATTTTTCTTTGGAACTCGTACCATTCTTCATGTTCAATATTTGTTAATCTAAATGTTAGTTTTTTATAAAGTCTGTATGCTTCTAATTCAAACATACTTCGTTTACTGTACAAATTTTAGATCTCTAAATCCAGCCAATTTTGTCTGGCAAAAGAATGTACTTTCTTCAACAGGAGAAGATTTTGGTAAAACAATTTTAATAAAATTTCGAAAGACATTACTTTTTTTGCAAGACTTTAGAAACCAAATATCTGCACTCACTAGCCTAATCTTAATAGAAAACTTACGATAAAGGTTAAGTTCCGCTGACCGTGAAGCCATCTCAACTATGTTGGGGTTTGGAACCTTCGGCAACATGCACTAAATCAGAGTTTTATCCACAATACCGAAACAGAATTTTTGCACTCGACGCGCGTTTCGCTAACCATGTTAGCATCATCAGGAGATGATTAAGACTAAAATTAAAATCTACCTAACTCCCTTTTATACTACTGTTTGCTTAATCAAGCGGAACTAAAAAGAACCAATCCTGGAATCCCACTAGTCACGCTCGATCAACCAATACAATGGACTATAGGGAATAGGCCCTCTATCTCTATTTAAACTATTCTTACATTTATTAATTTCCATACTTTCATATGCGTCTTATAATCTCCTATCAGTTATAACATTATGAATTAATTTTAAATTTGTTATTGTTATTCTATGATTATTATCAAAAGCATGATTGGCAACACTTGATTTTTCTGTTCTACCATACTTTAAATGAGCTATATGTTCTTTGAATCTCGTTTGTATAGATCGTCTAGTTTGCCCAACATATTTTTGATTACAATCCATACATCCAATTTCATATATTCCACTTCTTTCTAACATTTCAATTTTGTCCTTTGGACCACCTAATAGTTTCTTAATGTTAAACTGACAAGAATATTTAACTTTAACCAAACTTTGCATGGATCAAAATTATTTTCAATATAAAAATGACTATTACCAACAACTTGAAGGCACGGCAATGGGCAACTGTTTATCGCTGTTCTTAGCTAATCTTTTCATGAGTAAATTTGAAAATGAAATCAGCCAGGAGTTAAAATATTTTCCAAGGGTATGGTACAGGTATGTGGATGACATTTTCGCGATTTTCGACACAAAAACCGCTAATATTGAAGATTTTGTAACAAAACTAAACAACCGTTTCCCCACCATTAAATCTACTTACGATGTCGAGAACAATGGCCAACTACCATTTTTGGATACTTTATTGATTAGGAACGATAATAACACATTAGAATTTGATATTTACAGAAAAAATACTGCCACTAACCGATATATTCCTATTGACTCCTTCCACTGCGACAAACATAAAATGGCCAGTTTTCATTTTTTAGTACACCGTATGATTAACTTTCCTCTTAGCAGAGGAAGATTTAATAAGGAAAAGGAAACAATTAGGAATATAGCGAAAGTTAATGGTTTCAATACTAACTTAATAAATAAACTAATTAATAGGCATTTGTTTAGAAAGACCATTTGTGATTCCACATCTTTCGTTAATCAGGATGAAAATACAAAATTTGTTTCGATACCGTATAATCCTCAGTATACTAGAGGACTCCAAAAAGTTTTTAAGGAAGTAGGTTTAAAATTAATATACCAGACTCAGTTTAACATTAAGGTGGTCCAAAGTTGAAATGTTAGAAAGAAGTGGAATATATGAAATTGGATGTATGGATTGTAATCAAAAATATGTTGGGCAAACTAGACGATCTATACAAACGAGATTCAAAGAACATATAGCTCATTTAAAGTATGGTAGAACAGAACAATAAAGTGTTGCCGAGCATGCTTTTGATAATAATCATAGAATAACAATAAAAAAAAATAAAATTAATTCATAATATAACTGATTATTAGACGCATATGAAAGTATGGAAATTATTAAATGTAAGAATAGTTTAAATAGAGATAGAGGGCCTATTCCGTATAGTCCATTGTATTGGTTGATCGAGCGTGACTAGTGGGATTCCAGGATTGGTTATTTTTAGTTCCGCTTGATTAAGCAAACAGTAGTATAAAAGGGAGTTAGGTAGATTTTAATTTTAGTCTTAATCATCTCCTGATGATGCTAACATGGTTAGCGAAACGCGCGTCGAGTGCAAAAATTCTGTTTCGGTATTGTGGATAAAACTCTGTTTTAGTGCATGTTGCCGTAGGTTCCAAACCCCAACATAGTTCATAATTACAATTCAAATATCCTACTGTATTTTCATTAGGAGTAGGTAAGATGGAAGGAACTGGCAATATATTTACATTTATAAAAAATGCCAGATGTCATTGAAATTAATCAGACTGAAACGTTACCTGTTACAAATCAGGACACATTTTGAAAAGTAAACATAGGTTCAATATAGACCAAAATGAATTTTCTTTACAAGAAAATTGCAGTTTTAGAAGTCAGATTATACATAGTTACACCAAAGTCGTTACGTCAGCGAATTTTGGAGGGACAACTAGCTCATTTTTGTGTTTTTAAAATTAAATGATAAAGAGATTGAGAGTTTAAATAAAGTACAGTACGTTTCATGGTTCTAGAGCTACGACGTCTGAAGGACAGAAGAGAGAATTCCACATAAAAACTAGACTAACGCTTGATATCATAGGCGGGCGTAGTGTTATTTTTATATATAAGATTAAAAATTATTTTTTACGCTTGCAAATTGCGTTTGATTTTGCGTCTATATTTTTCATAAAAAAGCTTGGATTTTATAAATTTCGAAATTTGCCTGCTATAGGGGTGGTTCAGGGTGGTTTAATGATGGTGAAAAAATTATAATTTTTAAACAGCTTCTTAATGCATTACATTTTATTTATAAAATTTGGTGGCCTAAATAAATACCTAAGGATACATGTTTTAATTGTACGAATTGAATAATTTAACCAGTGGCGTCGGCAAGAAATTTTACCCTTACATTTTTTTGTTGTATTATTAAATTCTCTTTTTTATAGCATATGCGTTGACCATATATTTAAACTTGTTTTTGAGATTGAAAAAATTAAATTATAAGGAATTAGTTTTAAAAAAATTATTAATTAAAATATAAGGAATCTTTAAATTATAAGGAAATTGTGAGGGTAGTTCTGGGTGACAATATACTGATTTTTATTCAATACCACGTAACAGTAATGAATGGACATTTACGTTAATTGGAGCGGTATCTACCGGTATGTATCTGTGCGTTCGTTAATTTGTGTTCCATTAACCAACCGCGTTCTGTAGTTCAATTGAATCTACCGATATATGTACCGCGCTCCAACTTTAGTCAAATCAAAGTCAAAAAAGCTTTATTGTATAAAGAATCATTACATTCCTATTTACAAAGCCACAAAACAAAAACAGAGATTTTTTAAAATGTGTTTAAAATGTGTTTGGTCTTTAGTGCGCCCCAAACCAAAACCAAAAAAAAAGAAATAATAATAACATGAGTGCGACAGCCAATGAATATCTACACTACATTTTAGTTAAATGGTCATCATATTAGACAATACAAATCTCAGCCGTTGACCAGCTTCTCAACCATTATGGTATCGTTAGGTAAATTGGTATACTCCATAATATTGCAATCCTAAATAATATAAACAAAGCAAACCTAATTAGTCTATAGTTTTCTAAAAATTCAACATGTTCGTCAGGTATTAAAATCACATTAAAACGAGGAACGCTGAAATAAGGAACATATATCAATGCAGGTACACTAGAAAGTATCGCGGAAAAATTCTTCTACGTTATAATAAGCCTTAGAAACTAGGAGAGTCTTTACCTCTTTTCGAAATATTTTCAGATTTTGAATTTTTCTAATTTTTAGCGAAAGATGATTAAATATTTTTTTTACCTTTGTAGAATATTGAATTTTTAGTTTGACTGGAATGAGGTATAGGTAAATAAATTTTAAATGCTTGGCGAGTGGAACGCACTGGGGTTGAATCAATTTCATTCTTAAACTTCTTATAGATTAAGCAAGATGTCTCCAGCAAAAACAAACAGGACAAGGTCAAGATCTTATGGGATAGAAATAGCGGTCTACTAGAATCCCTAATTCTGGCCCTGCACATATATTTAATTGCCCTTTTTTGCAGAACAAATATTATGCTAAATAAATGCTGGGAGCAGCAACCCCAAAAGCTTATGCCGTATCTTAAGTGTGACTCAATTAGGGCGAAATATGCAGTCTTTGTAGCAGTGAAATTCAAGTTGTTCGAAATTACCCTAATCGCATAGCAGCTGGAGCCCAATTTTTTGCTTAGGTTAATAATGTGTGATTCAAATTTTAATCTATCATCCATGTATAAACCCAGGAATCTGCTTACTTTTTCATTATCTATCACTTGGTCTCCAACTGTTACTTCATTAAAATTGCATTTAAAAGTAAGAATGTTTGTCTTTTTGAAGTTGAGAGATAAAAAGTTGGCATCTGTCCATTTTTTAATTAAAAGTCAGTTTTCAGCTTGTTTGGACTTTATTGTTAAGCTTTTAAATCAAATGCCAACGTTTCGATGCATTCCGCATCATTCTCAAGGCCAGATTATTCGAGCTACGGATCGCATTAATTTGAACGATCTATATTTTTTTTATAAAAAATGCTAGTACGGTACGTACTACTGCTTGCCGAGATGTTTGGTACCCATTGGTGTCCATTTTTTTTACCAGATCATCTTTAACATTTGATTCAAGTTCATTCAAATTTTTGCCTGTCCAAAGTATGGTTGAATCATCCGCAAACAGAGTAAATTTACCCTTTATTGTAATACTTGGTAAATCATTAATATATATTAAAAGCAATAGCGGACCAAGGACAGATCCCTGCGGAACTCCTCGAATTTCCAGCTGTTCGGAAGACTTATTTTTAAGGCTGCCCTTGCCTAGACGAACTGCAACACCTGCGGGGCAGCGGAAGGAGGCGAGGTATCGAAATTCAACGCGAAAGGCGGAGCGTTAACTTTGGACTCTCAAATAAATCCAGGGTCGCAATGCGAAAATTACTTTTACACGGTGCGATAGCTGGACGTTGCATTGTAGTAGAGTACCCGCGGCCGTTTATTTGGCTTATTTTTCGAGCCCGTGGGCACTTTAGGGTTAAAAAGGTTTGACATCGGTTTTTTGTAGAAGGGGTCTTGTAGATACTAACCCCGTTTGTCGTCAAAAAATCATTGGGTCCATAAGGACGCAAATCAAAAAATTTCAGTTAAGGGTATCATAAAATTGTGCTGGAAAAAAACTGGAGAGGGTTTCTGTACAAATTATATTTTTTAATAATAATTGAAAATTACGTCACGGGCACTTACGGACCCTTCATAAAAATGCGTTTTTCTCAGTTTCGTTCCGTCAACATTTTAATTATTTTTTAAACATTTTGTGTCCACCCCGCGATATCTTGAAAATTATTGATAATAGGAAAAAATGTTACTCTTGTTAAAATATAGAGCATAGTTTTTCTCATGTGATGGATGTTATTTCATATTTTAAAAAAATATGTTGAGGTCCGCATTTAATTATTTCTGGGGTAAAACCAATTTCAGGCTGTTCCCGCCATGCCATGACCGTTCATGCAGCAGTGACTTATGAAAAGCTAATCGGATGTCGTATTTTTATAATCTGTGTACGTAGATCTGTGTAGTAGTCGAGTGAATACGTTTCCGAGTGCCGATCACACGCATTGAATATCATAAGTGAAAGATAAACGGTTATACTCGTAGATAGATGAGCGAAGTTTTCATGGTCTAGTATTATTGTACAGTGGCGTGCACACAATGAAAGCACAAATGCATTGCCTACCCTGATGTTTTGAAATTTTTTATATTTTCCCATTTAATTTTAATCCCGATAATATAAATTATAATTTTACTAATAAGTAGGTATAATCCAAATTTAAAAAGCTTATCTTAAGCGCCAATTAAAATATTAATTATATTATAGAAAAATATCACGGTCTACCACTCATATTACGCTACCTATATTAAACGGAATAATATTCTCCGACGGCAACCGCTAAAAAGCATTCCATAACAAACCGAAGGCATGCATTTATACCGTCAATACTGGATTTACTATGGAAGCGAAAAGCAGTGCTTGAAAAAGGACAGCCAAATGAAACGTTACATAAAAAGAAAAGAGACAAGCATGCAAAGATAGTCCGGGCCGCATTTTTCCGTTTCCTATGTGGTTACCGCTACATGGAGCGCTAATCATATAGGATTTGTTAAGCTATATCTGACGTCGCGTTTCCTATTAGGTCAGCGCACACTGACGCTATCCGTTGACATATTCATCAATTTTGACTTTAACAATTATTGGTGCAATCATTTTGTAATCTTTCTCGTCGTTTTACCTTAAAATTGTTTGGGATTTCTCTCCAATTAGAGCCAGAGCAAGCGGCTCTAATTGGAGAGAAAACCCAAACAATTTTAAGGTAAAACATGAATCCTCCACAACAATATACAGGGTGATTCATGAGGAAACGTCAATACTTCAGGTACATATTCAGGGCCCAAAAATAAACATAAAAGTCTATATAGACATGTGTCCGCGAGGCCTTCGTTTTCAAGATACAGGGTGTTAAAGTTTTTATTTAATTTTTCTATTTTCTAAATAAAATCTATGAAAATGTAAATATTGTAGTGAAACTTGATATCCGGAGGTTTTTTGGTATGACGAATTCGAATCTAATGTTAGTATAGCTCTTGCTTGTAGGAGGCGCCACCTACATGGTTTTCCACTTCTTTGACCAATCACAACTTTTTGGTATGACCCGGTATTACATTTTTAAGTAATATATATTATTCCTTTGTCATTTTTACGTCAAAAAGATATACTTGTTAAGAGTTGATACGAGCAACCGTTTTCGAGATATTTGGATTTAAAACAATTTCGATGCATGTGATTTTTATCCGAAAATTTTAAAAGTTTATATTTTTGTCCAAATTTAAACGCGTCCTGGTACAAAGCTTTGAAGTGAAGGGTTAACACATTTTTTGAGATGTATATTCAGTGACTCAGACATAAACTTAATAATAATAATTTTAATAAAAAGTAAATAAGTATATTTTGTTTAGTTTATGTCTGAGTCACTGAATACACACCTCAAAAAAATGTGTTAACCGTTCACTTCAAAGCTTTGTGCCAAGTCGCGTATAAATTTGGACAAAAATATAAACTTTTAAAATTTTGGGATAAAAAATCACATGCATCGAAATTGTTTTAAATCCAAATATCTCGAAAACGGTTGCGCGTATCAACTCTTAACAAGTATACCTTTTTGACGTAAAAATGAGAAAGGAATAGTTTGTTTTACTTAAAAATGTAATACGGGGTCATACCAAAAAGTTGTGATTGGTCAAAGAAGTGGAAAGCCAGGTAGGTGGCGCCCCCTACAAGTAAGAGCTATACTAAGATTAGATTCGAATTCGTCATACCAAAAAACCCCCGGATATCACGTTTCACTACAATATTTACATTTTCATAGATTCTATTTAGAAAATAGAAAAATTAAATAAAAACTTTAACACTCTGTATCTTGAAAACAAAGGCCTCGCGGACACATGTTTATATAGACTTTTATGAAGTATTGACGTTTCCTCGTGAATCACCCTGTAGAACAGATCTATTTCTCGTTGCGTCTCGTTATTTCTCGTATTATTATTTCTGTTGACTCTCGCGTAATGGAAGAGATAATTAAAAAGTTTGATACTACTAGGCGAAACAATTTCGGTTAGCTTGGGTTAGCTTTGATTGGTTTGGGTTTGCTTTGGTTAGTTTAGGTTAGCTTTAGTTAGTTTGGGTTAGCTTTAGTTAGTTTAGGTTAGCTTTGGTTAGTTTCGGCTAGTTTCGTCTCGTTTAAGCCACTACGCTATTGCGTGAAGAAAGTATTGCGCGAAGCGGCGAAGCGCAAGCCTAGGCGAAACAATTTCGGTTAGCTTGGGTTTGCTTTGGTTAATTT
>JAEQML010072967.1:0-15204 GCA_016904865.1 Pissodes strobi
GCAGTGCCTATATAGCTTATAAATTATCCATATAAACTTCCTTTTAAATTCATTCCATATCTTAAGTTTGAGGGAGAGACAGCTGATGTCGTGATTTTCAACAATAATAGACTCAAATTTCACATAATGGCATTCTAATAAGGATAAGGGAAGAAGTATGGGTTTCTTCAGATATACGCGCGTTAGCAATGCCTATATAGCTTGTAAATTATCCATATAAACTTCCTTTTGGATTAATTTCGTATCTTCAGTTTGGGGGAGAGACAGCTGATGTCGTGTTTTTGAACAATAATGCACTCAAATTTCACATAATGGCATTCTAATAAATATAAGGGAAGATATATGGGTTTCTTCAGATATACGTGTGTTAGTAGTGCCTATATAGCTTGTATATTATCCATATAAACTTCCTTTTGAATTCATTCCGTATCTTCAGTTTTAGGGAGAGACAGCTGATGTCGTATTTTTCAACAATAATACACTCACATTTCACATAATGGCATTCTAATAAATATAAGGGAAGATATATGGGTTTCTTCAGATATACGTGTGTTAGCAGCGCCAATATACCTTGTAATTTATCCATATAAACTTCCTTTTGGATTCATTCCGTATCTTCAGCTTAAGGGAGAGACAGCTGATGTCGTGTTTTTGAGCAATAATACACTCAAATTTCGCATAATGGCATTCTAATAAAAATATAAGAGAAGATATATGGGTTTCTTCAGATATACGTGTGTTAGTAGTGCCTATATAACTTGTAAATTATCCATATGAAATTCCTTTTGAATTCATTCCGTATCTTCAGTTTGAGGGAGAGACAGCTGATGCCGTGTTTTTTCAACAACAATACACTCAAATTTCACATAATGGCATTCTAATAAATATAAGGGAAGATATATGGGTTTCTTCAGATATACCTGTGTTTGTAGTGCCTATATAGCTTGCAAATTATCCATATAAACTTCCTTTTGAATTTATTCTGTATCTTCAGTTTGAGGGAGAGACAGCTGACGTCGTGTTTTTCAACAATAATACACTCACATTTCACATAATGGCATTCTAATAAATATAAAGGAAGATATATGGGTTTCTTCAGATATACGTGTATGGCATTTTCAGTTGTGAACTTTCGTGACCATTCTTTGCTATTAAAACAATTTAAACACAATTAGAAGTAATTTTGCTTATATATCCTAAAATCCCCTAGATATTTTCCAGGGAGCCTACCTTCTAAATGCTCTGGAAGTACTCATAGGCGAAGAAGCGTTTCAGCGAAGCGTAAGGAATTTCCTGAAAAAATACGCGTTCCGAACGGCGACCACCAACAATCTGATAACGGAATTTGAAGCTCAGCTTCCGAACGTCAACGTACGATCGTTCCTGGAAAGCTACATATATCAGCCCGGATATCCCGTCCTGAATATCGACGATAGTTCTGCCGGAAGTTATGTCTTGAATCAAATCCAGAAAGATAGTTTCAGGTAAGCCTAATGTTGATCCGTTCATGATCATTTTGGATTGTGGCATTGGTTGATTTTAGATTTTTTTTTAATCTATCGTGCTCTCGTACAAACAATTAAAAGTCTGTCTCTCTCAACCTGAATATAAGGCAACTTTTGCAATAATTTTCAGAATTAAGGTTTGTAATGTAAAAAAATGGGCAACCTCAACTTTTTAGTACAAATATAAAACTAGAATAATATTCCACCTGTCCCAGAAAATAAAGGGAAAAAATCGCTACTGATTAATGACCCAAATGAATGTTTTTAAATGATATTTTGAAGTATATATGTTTCACATTTTAGCCATAAATGGACTATACCCGTTTCATACACTTATGGAAACAATACTACTGAATTGATATGGTTCGACAGAGACATTGAAAGTGGTACGTTCAGATTTTTTCTAACCTTTTATGCTTCATGTTTCATCCATATATTTATCTTCCAAAAAATATATATTTATCTTTATCTTCCAAACAATATAAGACCTGTTATAAGAGTATTTGAGACAACTACATAAACAGCGCAACTTTGGACTATAAGGGCATGGAAACTAATCAATAAAAGTCCGAACCCTCTAGAGTAGCAACCGCAATATACTCAAATACATCAATAAAATAGGTATTCGTGAAATTGCGAAATAAATAAAAGAGAAAGTATTTGCAACTAAATTTGAACTCTCTGGTTAATGATTTGAAGCTCGTAATTGAGAGAGCTTGATTTATATCCAAGAAATGTAGTGATCTTCTTTTTTAGTAAAAGTGAAAAAACCAGACAATATGGAATGGATTATTTTCAATACTGCAGAAAAGCCTGGAATATACATGGTTAATTACACCGAAACAATGTGGATGAATTTAATAAACCATTTTGACGTAAGTACATGGTGGTATTATAGCCTTCTACACTAGATCAGTATATCTAGGATTCTTGTTTCAACCGTGTTTGATACAAGACTAGTTGGAGTTCCTAGTACCGAGCTCTGCGTGAATTTTATATTCGTTACCCTGTATCGCTTATTCTATTGCTATTTTGGTCTGCTTTTTATCCACAGGATAATCAGTAAAGACAATTACTGCCCTAGAGCATTTTTATTTCTAGTCGCCGGGGAAGTAACCCCAGCAACACCCTTTACGATGCCCGCATCAACAGACGGGGATGACGACTCATCCTCCCTCCGGTCTGTCGACACAAGATCCGGCCCGCCTAGCGCCGGCGCCGACCTTATCAGCCGTGTAGGGATAATGTATCGTACCCTATGTAAATACGGGCCAAATTGCAAAATGTGCACTGAAATAGCGGCCCCGCTGAAATCCATATCTTTTCAGCAGACAGAAGATATTCTGCCTAATTTTAGAAAGGCAGTAAAGCATTACCGTACTCATGACGATAGACCCAGGACCGCATCTAAGTCGAAAATTAAGGCCAAAATCGACACGGGGAGAAACCCCCAAAAACTGCAAAAAACGGCAGACGATAGCTCCGATATGGATATCGAAACATCGTTAACAGAAAAAGGGCCACGAAAAAGCCCTAAAGTCTATTCGAATTTCATTTACGCCGCATCAAAACAATAGCACGTGCTCGACAACAGCCAAGAGCGGGCCGTTTTGCGTTCCTATTGGTGAATCGGTCATAAATCATTCGATACGCCGCCCAGTTATTTTGACCAGGGTCGAATTCAGTTTTCGCTGTGATTCCCCTGCTTGCAAAAGACGTTTTGTGTAAAGTAATTACAGTGTTTGTTGGAAATAAAAGTTTATACTACTTCGTACGGTGAAGTTATTGACAATTTATTACTTTTTAGATTAGTTTCAGCATTTTTAGTTACACTTTTTTGATTATTTAGTAAAATACGACCCTGTGCAATTCAAGCATACATGTGCTTATGTTTACATCAGGCGTAAATGAAATATGAATAGACTTTAGTAACAGCGACCCGACCTCAACCTTGACGAAGGTCAACGTAAGCGAAAACCAAGATTCTGCGCTCCTGGTACCAACAACCGACAATGAAGGGTTTAAAGTCCCGCTAAAGACCATCCCCTTCCGGAAAAATGTTAAGGAAGTCAAGGTTGACTTCTCTGGACCCTCCGGGGTAAAAGTCAGCAACCAATTTGAGGTTTTGTCAGACCTTGAGGAGGACACGCAAAGCGTAGACTCTTCGTCAAGAAGCGACAGGACGAAAAAAGTGCCCAGCCGCACTAGCGCCAGGATTATGAAGAAATCTCAAGCAGCCCTCAAAACTAAACCGGGACCACCACCCCCGGTCGTCCTTGAGGGTAAGTTAAAAGAACACGCCACCCTATTAGCTGATATGCGAAAAATGCAAATACAAAAGTTCAATATCAAATACGCTAGAAATTCAACGATCTTTTATTTTGAACATGAGAAAGACTGGGTGATCTTCAAAAGGGCCCTAGACAGTGATGACGTCAAATATCACTCGTATGCCGAGAAGAATCAGAAAACTCGCGCATACGTTTTACGAGGCCTTGACGGCGAAATTCCGGTTAATGAGATTAAGAAATACATCACTGACGAATATAGATATAATATTAAAAATATATTCGAGATGAAGAAGACGAGAGAGCCACTGTATCTTGTTGTAACAGAGGCCTCAATCTCACTCAAGAAAATACAGCAAGATATAAGGACAATTATGAACATAAGAGTCACATGGGAACACCGCCGCAACACACGTCCTATAATGCAATGTCGGAGGTGCCAAGGGCATGGACACTCCATGTCCTATTGCACAAAAAGTTATATATGCAGCAAGTGCGCTCAAGCACATCAGATCACCGAGTGCACAAACGACACAATAAAGTGCGCAAATTGCGGTGGCCCACACCGGGCAATCGACTTAGAGTGTCCGGTGTACATATATAAAATTAATCAGCTGCAAGCAACAAAACAACCCAAACAGCAGTTCAAACCAGCACCCGCGCCCGCCACGCCGGCCTGGCAGGGGCGCGGTACATCAGGGACTCAAGGCCGGGGTATAAAACCAAGCCAAGCGCAGCCCCAGCCCCAACCCAACCCTCAGCGACCCCAACAACAAGGAGGAAAAGCGCCGCCGGAAGAGTACGATAAACACTTCCCAAATACACTTAAGGCCTCACAACCACCTAAAACACCGCAGCAAAATGCAGGGGTAAGTGGCAATGCTCACTCAATGCTGACTAATTTAACGAACGTAGTCGACAAAATAAATTCATTAGTAAACATTTCAGAACTTTACTTTGCACTAGACGAGTTTAGTAACGTATTAGAGGCCTGCAACGGCGATAAAGTCAAAATTTTGCAAGGTACCTTGCAATTTTTCACGACAGAAATTCATAAGTATAACATTTAGATGGCTTGTTTTCAATCTCCCTATTTAATGTATTGTCCTGGAACTGTAACTGTAACGGCATTAGAGGTAAACTTGACGAATTTAAGTATTTTATGCACAAATCCAATTTCCAGATTGCCTTCTTGCTAGAAACGCGTTTAGTCGCAAATTTTAAATTGAAAATCCGCAATTATCATGTCGAACGATATGATAGACCTATAGGAGAGGGGGGAGGCGTGGTTTGCCTTATACACCGGTCACTTAAATATAAAAGGCGATCCTATATAAGATCGCGCATTGAACATGTTAGCGTTGACTGATACAGCCAACGATGTTAGCATCGAGCTAGAGGGTGGCCTGTGTATAAGCGGCGCGTACGCTCCCCCCCAACTCCGTATTACTCAGGCGGACTTATTAGCCTTTCTCGAGCCGGGAAAGCGTTCATTGTTGATTGGAGATTTCAATGCGAAACACACGGCGTATGGTGACTCGTATACGAATCACAAAGGCCGCGTAGTTCGCGACATGCTTGAAGACAATCTGGAAGTCCAATACCTAAGAACTTCTGACCCCACTTACTACAGAGAACGCCTCATCCCTTCATTCTTGGACGTGGCATTTGTTCGAGGAGTGACAGGCGCCGCAAGACCGAAGGTCATAGGCGATCTCAACTCGGATCACCTGCCAATTAAGATGTGTCTAACTAACGTTAGGCGGCCGGTAGCCAATGAAATAACACGTATTTCATACAAAAATCTTAATTGGGGGATGTTTCGAGAGAGATTAGGAGATCTAACTGTCATTCCGAGACAAATTGATTCCGTCCAAGATCTGGAGAACGAGGTGAACTCGCTAACCAGAAATATCCAGCACGTCAGAGACGTCATATGTCCGAAAGTCAGGAAGAAACCGTTTACGGAAACTCTCCCTGACGATATCATACTTCAAATCAATCTCCGGAACCGAATTCATCGCAGGTGGCAAAGGAACCGAGCGGTGATTGATCGGCTAAGGGTGAGCGCCCTTAACGCGCAAATCAAGTTAAATATTCGAGCGTACAGGGATGCGGCGTGGATGACCTTTGTAAATGGGCTCGGCACGTCAGACGGATCCCTGTGGAAGCTTGCGAGGCAGGTCCGCAGAGACCCAACTGGCATCCCCGCTATTCGCCATCGCGGCGAGGATGCAATGACTGATCAGTCGAAAGTTGAGGCCTTTGCGGATTTCCTCGAGGTCGTACACAGGGAGCCACCGGACACTGTGCCATTGCACGCACATTATGCAGAGCGAGTTATGCCGTTTTTGAACAGTAAATTTCCAATTCCGCCTCCTGTATTGAATAGATTGCTTGTTACCCCATCCGAGCTTCGTAAAGTTCTTAGCCGCCTGCCTAAGAATAAGGCTCCGGGGCCTGATACCATCCCTTACCTACTCCTCAAAAACCTACCCAACAAAGCCCTTGTGCATTTAATGCATATAGTTAACGCCATATTACGCTTGCAACACTTCCCCAACTCCTGGAAGATCGCGCGGATAGTACTGTTCCCCAAACCGGGGAAGGACTTGAAATTGACTAGCTCATATCGTCCCATTTCGTTGTTGAATACAATGAGTAAGGTTGCCGAGAAACTCATATTGTCCAGTAATGAGGCCGCCCTGAGCCTCAAGATTCTGCCGAATGAGCAGTTCGGTTTTCGCAGTAGGCATGGTACTAACATGCTTGCTGCGAAGATCGTGTATGACATCTTTGAGGGGTTCAATGAAGGGCATTGCACTTCCTTGTTACTTCTGGACATCGAGAGGGCGTTTGACCGGGTGTGGCACAAAGGCCTTCTGTATAAACTCTTTGTAACATACGGCTTTCCGCTGCATTTGGCAGCTTTGGTCGTGACATACTTGGCCGGGCGCTCCTTCTCGGTGCGGATCGGCAACTCTGACTCAACTATGAGGCCAATTCAAGCTGGCGTCCCGCAGGGAACAGTATTATCACCGCAGCTATTCAGTTATTACATAACAGATCTTCCTTTCCACCCTCACTCATCCCTGGCATTATATGCCGATGACACTGCCCTCTACGCCAAAGCCCCTAGCGCGCAGAAGGCAACAAACATTGTTAGTGCCCATATGGCACAGGTCAGTCAATATTACATTGACTGGAAAATTAAACTCAACGTAAATAAAACTGAAATGGCCATCTTCACGCGGAAACGCAAAAATATAGATACCCTTCCCATCCTTATTGACAACACCCCCATCCCTCCTAAACCGAAACTAAAGTACCTAGGAATCGTGCTTGATAAGAGGCTCACGTTTGGCGAACACGTCAGTCACGTGAGGAATAAAAATCGCATTATTAGCGACAAGCTAAGGCCTCTTATTAGACACGGTTCCTTCCTTAGTCCCTCAAATAAAATCACCCTCTACCGCTCCATAATACGTCCCTTCCTCATGCACGGTGCCCCAGTGTGGAGCTCTATATCTGATACACAAATGAATAAAATCCAGGTTATTCAAAACCGGCACTTAAGGGTGGCCCTTTCGGCGGGGTGGCGAACTAGAATCGCAGATCTGCACGCGAGTTCCCAGGTCGACTATGTCAGGGAATATGTGGACAGACTTGCGTGCAGATTTTTCTAGTACAGTATCCTTGGCTCGCCGAAAACCGCCAACATAGCAAATGCCAGGTTTAACCCAGATTACAGAGCAAAACACGGGCCCATGCATAGGAAAACTTCCATTTTCTACCTTGATTCCAGACCCCCTTAAGCATATTATCCCCATTTCTACCCTAACCCACCCCTAAACCACCCCTGTGCAATTTTGAAAATTTCAAAATATTAGGAGCACAGAAGGTGCACTCATTCACCGTCTTGACTAGTTCTAAGGCTGGCTCCTCCCACTATGCTCAAAAAGTATGGCGGGTGGGGCTTGCTAAGGGACTAGACATCCATATAAATATGGCCCGGCCACTATCGACAATCAGTCGAACAACAGCAGCTACGTCGTCTCTGCGCTCCTTTGCTCCGGCAAGCGTAATGTGGCTACGCTTTCGTCGGGAATGCCTCTAAGAAACGTTACAGTTCACGCCTCATGTAAGCTATCATGATAGCTTTATGCACGTATGAAAGGAAGAATGAAAGAGAGTATGAATGAGAGTGTGATTAAAACCAAAGAACCGAGACATGGTGTTTTTCAGTGTGCTTTTTCCCCATATGTAATCTCCCTCACCTTATCCCATCCCTGAAAACAAGTCACCTAGCGCTATTGCCAGCTGTAAGTAATGAATAACTGCAACAAATTTGAAGGGCATAGCCCAAGTAAATTAAATTACCAGCATCAGCATTGCCACCTGCCTATACGAAACGTAAACTGGGTAATTCATCAAATCTGCCCAAGTAAATGCGCGATACAACTGTTGAGTTGTGAGGTCTGCTTAGTGCATCTATTGTAGGATGCAAGCGTCTTACCGGCTATGTGTTGAGCCATTTTAGTTTATGTTGTAATAGGTTTAAGTGTCTGAAACTCTGTGAACGTACCAAAAATAAATGTTAATTGATTGATTGAGTATATCTAGTCCAGATTTAAATAAACGAAATGTATGTCTTTTCAGGATATTCCTTCAGAAGAACTTCGGAAACTAGCGGACAACGTAGCGGCGCTTTACCAGTTGAAACATATCAATTGCGACATCGTTTTGCAATTCGTAGGGAAAATGGATGAGGGTTTGGTGGAACCGCTTTTCAAGGCGACCATAAACGTAGCTCGAAATATTGCCTGTTTTGAACCAGAATATGAGATACTTCAGGTAAGCTTAATCACTTCAGTTAGTCTCTTTTTAACATTATTATTGGTTGAAGTTTCTTTTTATTTCAGCAATACCTAAAGCAGAAGTTCTGCACTCCAAAGTCCGAGGAGGTGGTGATGGAGCATTTTAGGGCTACATGCGACGAATACAGTAAGGATCTGATCTGATCTGTTTTTTCTTTGCTTTTAAGTATAATGATTTTTGTGCTATATAAATTAATCTAGTATTAGATGGACTTAATGCCTGTAAAAACCGTTCAATTTCCTTTATGAATCAAATAATTTCCTCTTTTCAGGTACGAAAATCAAAGACACCGATCAACATGCGTTCGAGTGTGCCCAATGGATCAGCAGGAATTTGATCGAGACGCCTTTAAACGCTGTGTAAACCTCAAATAAAATATAATTTATTTTAATATGGACTGTTTTCTTGCATTATATTAAGCTTGCCACCCTCGAGTTTATAAATTTTCTCTTTATTCCATCCAAAATGGGATGTTTACCCTGCAAAGTTTGGAAAATGAGGCCAAATTGCTGCACAGGACTGGATAAACTAAAACTTATGAATTAAATCATTTACAACCAGACTATATTCGTCCTTTTTTACTTTATAACCCTAGAGAAAGAGAGAACCTATATTCAACATGCTTATTAATCAGCTGTGTTTAAATCAGAATGAAAAATTGGCATTATTACTTGATCCTGCGATCACAGGAGAGGATATTCCGTTTACTATTGGGCGGAACTTGAGCCTTTGTTTACTATTTTAGCATGGCCCTCTGCTCGCTACGGTGGCGCAACTAACAGAAACTAACCCAAGGTATGTTCAAAATGAAGAAATAAACATGTTATAAAAATAAACCTAGAAAAAAAAATGTATGCATTGCCTCTGGCCGGGAATTGAACCCGGAATGCCATGTCAATAACATAGCATCTAACCACTAGACCATTAGACCTGCTGAAAACAATCTACTTATTAAACATTCTAACAGAGACAAGGGATTCTAAAATAGTAAACAAACAGTCTAAGTCCCGCCCAATTATTTCGTAAACGTCTTTAAATCGCATGTATTCACAAGTACACTACGAACTGAAATATCGCTGTCGGAGACGAGGACATGGCAACTCTAAGAACGAAATCGATGAAGTTGAACTATATCTTCACCTCCCTCTTACTTAGAGTACGGCCTGAAAAATCAGAAGACGGGGGCAACCTCTGTTGAGTAAGCCAGCTCAGGAGCCTATGGAGACTGACGCTGGAGGGGCTGAGCCTTCGGGAACGACTGATGCCGCTGTCCCACGAGGATGCCCTCCTGGAGGAGGACATCGAAAATCGATAGCCTGAGCTGGCAAAAGGAAGGGTTCATCAGCCGAACCAACCCTAAAAACAACCCAATAACGGGTTCAGTCATCATAGTTCAGTGCAATCTGCATCATAGCCGGGCTGCGACGGCAGTTCTCTGTCGCCACCTAGACGAAACGCAGAATGCACTGGCCTTGATCCAGGAACCCTGAGTGGTGAAATTCAGGGTAACTGGACTAACCAGACTAAGTGGGCGCATTTTTAGCTTACCCACAAGAGAAAGCGAAGACTGCAATATATGTAACTCAGAACATTTAAGCCTAGCCTTTATATCACTTTATCCACTTCTGACCTAACGGCCGTGAAGATGGAATATGTACTGGCCGGCAAAACTAATTTTGTAGTCTTAGCTGTAGTATACCTCCCACTGCTGGAGTCCGCAGGATTCGGCAACACTACCTCCCACGGGGGAAATGGAAGACCTGATAGCACACTGCCAGAACCAGAAATGGGAGTTCATTTTTGACTGTCACGCTAACGCACACCATGTGACCTGGGACAACGAACACCACAATGCTAGAGGTAAATCACTTTATGATTACATTACAGGTAGCAACCTCAACATTTTCAACAGAGGTACTGCACCAACCTTTATTAACTCCAGGAGTCAAACCATAATTGATATAACTCTTGCCTCGGCGGGCATATCTTCAATCAGTCATAAACTGGCATGTCTCTGGCAAGGTCATCATGTCAGATCATCGCTGGTTAATATATGAGCTTAGCGCAATGAAGGCGCCCTGGAAGTTTTTTAGGGATTCCCGAAGGACGGATCGGGCTGAGTTCCTCGTCCGGCTTCGGGAGATCCTACGGGAAGTTGAGGGGATTAAGCCTAAAGACAATAATGACGGCCTGGAAAGTCGTATACTAGGCCTACAGACCGCCATAACTAAAGCTTTTGAAAAATCTTGGCTTCTTGAAGCATCACTCATCAGAACAACAGCCAGGGGAAGCCACAAAATGGTGGAACAAAGAGCTGGGAAAACTCAAGAGGACAGCGAGAAAGTCTTTTAACAGAGCAGAAAGAACCAAAACTCAAGCCGACTGGGAGCAATGCAGCACCATTTTCTCTATTAGTACCGGTCCTCCCATCCTCATTGCTTCAGTTACAACTCCCTAAACACACAACTAAATTTTGCATCTGAGGTAAAATACCTTGGGGTCACCTTTGATGCTAAATTAAGCTAGAATCTTCATTTAGATAGAAGACTAAAGAAGGCATACATCTCTTATGAACAGTGCAGCAGGACCGTGGGTAAAACCTGGGGGATTAAACCCAGGGTCGTAATGTGGATCTATACTGCCATCATAAGACCTATGATTGCCTATGAAGCCGTAGTTTGGTGGCACAAGAGTCAACAAAAAACAGAGAACTGCCTGCCTAACTATAACGGGAGCCAGTGGCGGATTTACCATAAGGCCCGGTAGGCCCGGGCCTAGGGCGGCCAGATTTAGGGGCGGCCCCAATCATGTCAAAAATAGTATATTACTTACCTAGGCCAGTAAAGAAAAAGATGTCTCAGATCACATGTAATTGTCGGCCGAAGCAAAGCTGAGGTCAACAAACATGTGATCTGAGGCTTTCTTATTTACTGGCCAAGGTGTGTATACTATATAAAAGTTGGCAATAAAGTAATTTCATTATGTAATCGCAATTATTTTGTCGAAGCGAGAAACGAATGCAAAACTGTGACCGACGAAACTAAGGACAAACACAATTAAAGGACCAGGAATAAACTTTTGCAATGCCCCAGTGGCTCCAGGAATTTCTGGTCGGTAGCAAAGGCAGTAAGTAACAACTTTACAAAAAACTAACCCACCTTTGACAGACGAACGTGGCATCACGGCGACTACAGCCAAGGAAAAAGAAAACATGCTCGCCAAAATGTTTTCATCGCACTCTACCTTAGACGTCCCCCAAGGCAAGACTCTCCCCAGCATATCGAACATCAACACTACCATGGCAGAAGTCAAGTTTCATCACCGTGATATTCGCAAAATCCTTAAAGAACTAGATACGCAAAAGGCATCAGGACCGGACGGAATACCTGCCATCGTGCTAAAGAACTGCGCCAACGAACTAACACCCGTTTTTTCCAGGCTTTTTTCTCTGTCTTACGGAAAAGGGATTTACCCATCCTCTTGGAAAGTCGCTCGAGTGCAACCTGTTCCAAAAAAAGGCAAGAAAACCACGCCCTCAAACTATCGCCCAATTGCCTTGCTTCCAATAATCTCCAAAGTCATGGAACGTGTAGTCAATCAGCAACTACTCAAGTACCTCGAGAACAACAGAATAATCAGCGATAATCAATACGGCTTTCGCAAAGAGAGATCGACAGGAGATATATTGGCCTATGTCACTCATATATGGAGTAGGGCAATTGAGAACTACGGAGAGTCTCGAGCGATTGCGTTGGATATTTCAAAGGCATTCGACAGAGTTTGGCATGACGGACTGCTCAACAAACTGCCGTCCTTCGGACTGCCAGTCTCTCTCTGCAGCTGGCTTGCCAGTTTTCTTAGGAACCGATCTCTGCACGTTGCAGTTGATGGACACACCTCAGACACATTCACCATCAACGCGGGCGTGCCTCAGGGTGCAATACTTTCACCAACTCTGTTCCTCATCTATATTAATGACCTGCTGATCGAAACGAATAATCCTGTTTACAGTTTTGCAGATGACAGTACCCTTGTCTCCCACTTTAGATCAGAAAAACCCTTACCAGCGACTGAGATTCATCACAGCAGATTACGGCAATAAATCAAGACCTGGAGAATGTTCAAACTTGGGGCGACCGAAATTTAGTCCAGTTCAATGCAGCAAAGACCCAAGCAGCAACGTTTACCAAGAGGGCCAAATACAGCGGGCCCTGACATTGTTATGGCAGGATCGACCATTCCTTCATCCTCGTCAATCGGACTGCTGGGTGTCTGAGTCAACAGCAATATATCCTGGCATGACCACGTTGCTAACATCGCAAAATCAGCCTCCCAGAAGCATGGTGCGCTATTTCGCAACAAAAAACTCTATACACCGCAGCAGTTGCTATTGCTCTACAAAGCGCAAATAAGACCGTGCTTAGAATATTGCTCACATATCTGGGGTGCCGCACCAAAGCACACCCTAAAGCTGCTGGATTCCATTCAGAAGAGAGCTGTGCGTCTCGTCGGCGACCCGGAGTTGACCCGGACTCTGGATAGTCTGGAACACCGCAGACATGTGGCTGAGATGTCTCTGTTTTACAGATACTTTCACGGCAGATGTGCCCAGGATTTAGCCCGCCTCATCCCGCCCCTGGCAAGTCCTGTCAGACGGTCACGACAGACGGCAAGAGCGCACCGGTTCGTCGTACAACTGGAAACACCTAGAACATCGCTTTACAAGAACTCCTTTGTCTGGCGCACTGCATCACTGTGGAACTCACTCCCAGGACATCTGTTTCCCACTAATTACAACCTACAACTATTCAAGAACCGTGTCAATCAACATCTTCGCAAACACACCGCTCGTCAAGCGCCATAGGATCTCCCTTTAGTGTGTGTGCCACTGCCATAAAAAATACATGAAAAAAAGTTTATATGGTGAATGCTGAGAAAGGGGCGGCTGATAGCTTGGGGCCTAGGGCGGCCCAGACTGCAAATCCGCCACTGACGGGAGCTATGAGAACAACCCCAACCAGAGCCATGGAAGTAATGTTGTGCCTGCCTCCCCTAGATATTCATCTAAGTGAGATGGCTCTGACTACATTGCTAAAGGCTCAAAGTCGCTGGTGTGCAACTCAGCATAGAATGTGGAGACTAGACGCCACCTGTGGGAAGAGGCAATCGGAAGCCTGTGGAATTTACTCCCGAAGCTTGCAAATTGAACTTAAATGGTCTATGGAGGGACACGCAAGTATAGTTCAGTCTGAACTTGCTACAATATCCATAGCCGCAAAAGAGATTATTCGCAGGAATACTGAGAACAAGACTATTAAAATCGACACGGACAGTAGACAAGCACTACTGGCCTTGAAAAGTTATACCTAAACTTACAGCCAAGTCAGTACTAGAATGCCATAATTCACTGGAAGATGCCGCCCGCAAAAACCGAATTTCTGTGTGCTGGGTTAAAGAACATGCACAGTGCGAAGGTAACAAATCAGCGGATAAATTGGCCCTTCAAACCTACCTATCACGACGACGATACATATGATATAAAAGTTCACCCATGAAAACTTTAGGGTAAGATGGGACGAACTAACTGTCCAGGGAGCTACTAAGCTACCCTAATGAGTCTGCAGCAAAAGCATACCTAGATATGTCAAGGAAGACCCTACGACTCATGGTGGGGAGTCTGACAAGACACTGCCAGCTAAGGAAACAACTCCACACAATGAGATTATGCGAGACACCTCTATGCAGAGGCTGTGCACAGGAGGACGAAACAGTAGAGCATCTGCTCTGCGATTGCAACGCTGTTTCGGAACTAAGGGAATCCATTTTTGGAGAACGATGGCCAACCGTGGCTTTTCTCAGAACAGCCTCCTTAGGCAACATAGCTGCCTTTTTTAGGACACAGGCGATGACCTAGATGGATTGGTTGACCTAGGCAGGACGTACAGGGGGTCCAATGGGGCCTAAGTGCCGTGGCCTTTCAAGGCCACCCTCTTACCATTTCCAGATTCATATTAAATATTGCTGTCATGATGAAAGCTATGTGGCTAAAAATAGCCATCACAGCTCTTAATTTTGTATTAATTTTATATCAGCTTTTTCTAATTTTAATGTTTACAAATCTCGATATCTGTTTAAACCATACTACACAATTATGCAATAATACTTCAATTTTTCTTCTTGACAAATTGGCGGAAGTACATTAGCACGTAATAGAATGTCAATATATATTTATCCTACCAAGATGGACGATGGTGATAGCGGTAGCATACTCTTTCTGTTTAGCCCTACGCCCTTTACGATATCGCTGCTGCACCAAACGGGATGTAACGATGTAGTCTGTTGGGGAAATATGAAATGAAACAAAATGCTTTCTATTAATTTACGGTTTACTGCACAAAATATATCGTCGAACAAGTTCATTGCTTACAATTCTCGTTTTTCCAGGTCATATAATATGTCGCAGGTCAACTGTGTGATGGGACGAGGTTTTGTCTCCGTCAGTCACATAATATATAACATAACGTATAGGCATC
>MU195599.1:2101-15203 GCA_016904865.1 Pissodes strobi
TGGATATGTAGAAGTCAGCTAAAATTGACTTGCAACATTTAACCCAATATCGGCCATGTTGAATCCGCCATTTCGAATTTTCAAAATCTGATAGAAAATTCACATTCCTTGTCCCCAAAAACCCCCATTTACCAATTTTAAACGGAATCGGAGATACTTTAAGTAGTGCCCCCTCTCCTACCCCTGAAAGGGGGGGAGGTGTAAACTTAACAACATTATAATATTGTATTGTCATCGAAACTATAAACGTGTACCAAATTTTAAGTCAATCAGACATTTAGAAGTAGTTCTAATTCAGCTTGCAGGATTTGATTACAGAAAGACAGACCCACAGGTGAAAGTAAATAAAATCTTGTAAAAAGATCAGTCAGAGAGCTAAAGGAAAGCTCTGTCAAGAAAATGAAGTTTCCTAGGCCAAGTAAAAATCAGAAAAAGGAGATGGATTAGAAAATGAAAAACTTCCATTTTAATGTTTCTTCCGGAAAGTTTCCTAAACCTCCTTTATTTTATTTATAAGTAGATATTATAAATAATGTGCATTTTTAGCTTCGGGTGACTGTATTTACGACACAGTAGAGTTAGAAAATGATACCAGACGTGTTGTATGTCACCAACTTCTGGAAATGTTGCCAATCGCCAACTATTTTTATCGTATGAACTATCGAACCAAGAACCTAACGAGTGCACCAGTTGTTCTAGCACGTCTCTACCCAAATAAAATTATTATTCTGTTAAATTTCTTATTACTCTTAGGAGTGATGTTTTAGCTTCCAATGTCCATATTAATGAGACGATAGAAAATGTAGTGAGGTCAGGAAAATTAGACGATATGGAAAAGACTGATGCGGAAACAAAAGTCAGATAACGAGAACAAAACTGACTAGATGAGCTTACTTGGGATACGTTTTCTTTATCGATGCTAAATATATTTGATTTTAGCGAAACAAAGGCACGCGTAATTATTGAAGATATACTGGACAACTCCCAATATAAAAAAGAGGTGGATTTTTATAAAAAATTTCACAACGGATGACCTAATAAATAGCATAGTAACTGAAACAAATAGATTCTGATATGCCCAGTGTATGAAATCTCAGGTTAATACAGTACCTCATGCTCGCATAAAAAGTTGTTATGATCCCACTTATGATGAAATGAAAATTTTGTTGGGCAATATTTTGGATAAGAATTGCTCGGTCACCTCAATTCAGTGAATATTGGTCAAAAAATGGCATATACCAAAATTAAATTTACTTTATTTTATCAGGGAGCGCGTTCAAAATATTAGTTAGAACATGGCATTTTTGTTACAACTTCAATCCTCCAGAAAATGTTCAGCTATACAAGATCACGTCATTGATAAATATCCTGGTAGACCATTTTCAATACGCCTATGTATACAGAAGAACGATTTTTTTATCGATGATACACTGGTGTCCGTCTAAGCTTCAAGCAATATATATACATATAAATGGTACAAACCTGGAATAAAATTGTTCAAATATTGTCTTCATGACTGTTATATCTACGTATAACCTGAAGGCATATTGTACCAAAGGTGAAACTGGCAATAACAATATAGGAATAATCGATTTTCTCTACACATAACACATTTGGGCCGGTAGCTCCAAACCGACATTTAAATGAAAGCTGTATTACTTTTGACCCAAACTGCCACGAAGGTTAATCCCAATCTCTATCAAGGTATCGGGATCAGCTATGCCTCGGTTCGTGTCCCCTATTTACAGGATATACGTCACTGAGATGTGCTAAGTAAATCAGAAGTCTGGACGTTTTCCCTCCTACGTTGGGAGATATTGATGGGATTCCCATTCGGATATAATTCCCTTAAATAGTTGGCCGAACTTCGTTTGACTCGAAGCGATATATAACTTGGCAATCTCACATATTTTTGAATGGCCGATGTATTATATTATTAATGATACAAAAGTCCGATTACCCAACAGTTTTATACAAAGTTTTTAAATTATTAGGAGAAATTACGATACAAATATTTTATATAATAGTAATGCATGCTCTTTTTAGATTTGCAGAATAACTTAGGCCCTTTCTTTACTGAAGCATTACAATAAGGTAACTTAATCGTTTAACATTTATATATTATAGGGAAAATTGATTATTATAAAGTTAAAACAAAATAAAAATGAGAATGGTTTGATATGTAACAATATACCAATTAAGTCAGTCAAACTCGTTTTTAAAAACAAACTAAATTTAATTTCCAAAGTACAAGTTTTGACAAGAGAAAGTGTTGAACAAATTGCTACGACTAAAGATCGATGACAAATGCTGCTCGTTGTTGTTCCGGTTTCATATTTATGGGTTTTATCAATTGATACAAAAAAATGAGGAACAAAGAGAAATAATGCGACATAAAAAAGGATTCTCAAGTTTTCCTTAATATAACTCCTGCCTCATTAACACGTTCCCTGCCCAAATGAGAAAATTGAAACGATGCCCAAAAGTCCCCCATATAAATCGACCATGACCCAAATACGGTACATTGGACTCCTTACTAATACATTGTGGCGCAAGTCCAATGATTCACATACGGGTCATATGTGACTTAGCCTAACTTTCTCATAAACTTGTTCCCGCTTGTTTAGTTGTCACCGTCTGTTCGGAGAGTAAAGGCGATTTTTTATATTCGTTCTATCTATTTTGAAAGATGTCTAAACGTCCTTTAACTAATACTGAACTGCAATATTAGATGGACAATTTAAGTGACATATCCGAATGTGAAATATCCTCAGAAGAGTCTGTAGATGACGATCAAAACGACCCTCCTTTCACATCTGATTGTTCAGGAACCTCTTCCGAAACTAGTGAGTCCGAGGCAGAAAGTGAGGTAGAAGATAATAGCAACCGGAGTGATTTCCAAGATGATTCTGACTTGATTTGGTTTAACGAAGTTTTAAATATTGCAAGGCTCATTTTTACCAGACAATCAGGTTTGCAAAGAGATATTCCCTATGATGGTGAGCAAGTTAATCCAATTGACGTATACAGATCGATAATTACCCAAGATGTCTTGGACTTGATGGTTGTGGGGACCAACAGATATGCAGTTCAACTTTTAGCAGCTCGTAGAATTTCGCGCACTAGCATGGTTTTCTCGTTGGAAAGACACAAACGCAAAAGAAATGGAATTGCTCTTAGGTATTTTGTGTTTTTAGTGGTTAAATTTCATTGATATTTAATGTATGTTTTTTTTTCCTGGCCTACTTATGCTATTGGGTATTCTACAGTTTCCAACGATAGAATGCTACTGGAAAAGAGACAAGCTGTGCTACCACTCATTATTTCACGAAGTGCCAATGAGTTATAACAGATTTGTTTTACTGCTTAAGTGTTGGCATTTCGCCAATAATGAAAATGCTGATCAATCTCGTATCTTCAAAATCAAGCCTTTGCTTGACATGATAATACAGAACACTCAAAGCTTGTACAGACCAGGTGATACAGTTGTTGTCGATGAAACAATGGTTCCATTTCGCGGAAGATTGAGCTTCCGTCAATATAATCCTTCAAAAGCCAGTCGATATGGCATCAAGCTTTACAAAGTTTGTTAATCCTGAAGGTTTCACTTGGAATTTGTCTATTTTGAATGAAAAAACCGAAACACGGGGTGACAGTAGTTAACGACGCAAGATCTCCTCAATGAAGGTCGGCTTATTATCACTGATAATTATTACACGAGTATTGGTTTGGCAAGACATTTATACCAGCAGAAAACAAATTTAATCGGGACTGTCAGAAAAAATCGCAAGGGACTAGACAAAAGTACTCTAAAATCCAATCTCCAACGGGGTGAGATATCCTCCGTTCAACAGTAGTTTATAACTTATATGAAATGAAGGGATAAAAGAGACGTGTTAATGCTTTCTACGTGCTTCGGGGATGAAAAAGTTGAAGTCGGAAAAGACAGAAAATTAAATACAAGGACAAAGCCAAAAATTATTGTAGACTACAACAAGGGAAAGCAAGGAATCGATATTTCAGATCAACTCTCAAGTTATTATAGTTCTTTACGAAAGTCACTAGTCTGGTACAAGAAAATTGCGATTGAAGTACTTTGCAGTACCACAATAATTATCAATAGCCATATACTTTACCAGACTATTGCTAAAAATAATATCCCTCTCCTGCAGTTTACGGAGTTAGTCATCAGGGCATTAGTACTAGAAAGCAAAGATCCGGAACCAGCACTGCCTGCAAATATATTATAAGAATATATAGCGAGTATCTCATAAGGCAATGAAAGGATTTTTAAGCCGAAAGAGAGAGACGGAAATATCCAATCTCCCATAAGTTTATTGCAACTCATTCTCGAGCGTTCTGCGCAATCTCGTTATAGAGTTTTGCTATTGGTTGAATTGAAACGGATCGGGGTGCTTCAATGGTAGCGACCAATGAATCTGAACTTGGTGCTTCTGCGCATTTCGGCACTTCATGAGGCGAGCTAGACTTATGTGGAGTTTATATACATCTATCTCACGGTTTTGGCTTAGGTATTGGCCGGAACACGCTATATAGTCTTTTAATATATTTTACTGCCTGCAATTAATAAACGTATGAAATTAGCTTCCACACATAAGCTGGAAGATGATATTGATCAAACTGGCAAAACCCTTCGGAAGAGACGCCATGGTTGTTATATGGAATTTAAAAAAACCGGCATGAATTCCAAGGAAGCAGGGATAAAAATTCAGAAAGTCAAAACATTCTGTAATGCATACGGACATGTTTACTGTTTAACGTGTTTCAACCGTGCACATAATAAGTAGTAGATTTGAACTATATTTTATCAATTAGACTACAGTTTTATTCATTAGTTTTAGTTTTTTAATGTCTAGAAATAAACGTTTTCCTATTTTTTGTTATCTCACATTTTTACTGCATTTTTGTCTATACTGTAGTATAACGTAGCCTGGTCGATTCAAAATAGTTGAATCAGATAAGTAAAATTGTGTTTTGCCTTTATTTTACCACTGATCTTCAAAATAGATTAAAAAGAAACCCAAGCCCTACGTTGTGTTATTATTATATCTTGCACAATTTTACTCACTCGTTATGCGCTTCAACGGAACACATTTAGGGAAACTTGAGGGAAAGGTGCGTCGTGTAAATGAAACCACAGATTCCTAATACGCCTAATTTATTAAAGAAAAACGTGCCGGACTCAGCCTGGAATTCACGAGGGGAAAGAGTACAGCAGAGAAACCCTCGATCTAAATTCCTAAACCGAATTATGCTGTATAATCTATTAGTATTATAATTAATTAAATTACTGTCTCCCGTACCACAATTCGTAGTTCCACACTTGTAACAATACATTTAAAACTGAAGAGGTTTTTGTTAGTTAACCAGATGCCGCTGGTAGGTACTGAGGTCCTGGATTACGGAGGCTACCCAGCTATTTAGTTGCAAATATGGGACAATACCATAGTATAGTTTTATACTTAACTCTAGAATGATCATTATATTTATAACTAGGATATTCTCCCGTCAGAGTAGGAAATGGTTAGTATAGATTCATCAAGGCCCTTGTGTACTCTCTCAGTCATTCTAATATTAAAACCCTAGCACGAAAAGACAGCAAATAATACATTTTATGTTTTCACTTAAAGCAGTATTGTTCACAGCATAACACGATTTCATTAAATATATACACAGGTTATGCCATCAAATATGAATTATCCATGAAAATAAAGAAATATTTATGCAAATAATGTTAATAACAATACCAAAATATATACACATGTTATGTCATCAAATATTAATTATCAAGGCGATTACAAGAAATATTTAAGCAAATTATGTTAATAACAATATCAAAATATATCCATATGTTATGCCATCAAATATTAATTATCAATGAAAATAGAAGAAATATTTATGCAAATAATGTTAATAACAATATCAAAATAGATACACATGTTATGCCATCAAATATGAATTATCCATGAAAATAAAGAAATATTTATGCAAATAATGTTAATAACAATATCAAAATATATACACATGTTATGCCATCAAATATTAATTATCAAGGAGATTACAAGAAATATTTAAGCAAATTATGTTAATAACAATATCAAAATATATCCATATGTTATGCCATCAAATATTAATTATCAATGAAAATAGAGGAAATATTTATGCAAATTATGTTAATAGAATATCAAAATATATACACATGTTATACCATCAAATATGAATTATCAATGAGTATAAAATATATATAATGGTACAAATTATGTTAATAACAATATTATAAGTTTCATTTTACCGACTTGTAATGACATATTGCAACACAGAAGCAAAACAATTCACCAAAATAAACCGTACACTCCGCTGGCTTCTGACTCTCTATTTTCCGTTCTCGAGCAATACCTTTCGGATATCCTCCAAAAAACCTCGCAAAAACTCGACTTCAATTTATGACTTGATTTATCTTTTACATGTATAAAGGGTGTCTCAAAATATATACATATATAGGGTGCCTCAAAAATGAATGTATCCGGTCTAATGAAATAGTATTTTAAAGAGGTGGGTTATCTCAATACTTATGGTATAAATTGTTTGTATTATTTAAAAGTTCCCAAAATAAATTTTGATTTCAAAATAGGTTTGTTTTCTTGTCAATAAAGCGAGCGTGTTTGAAAAACTGACTCTTAATTGTGGAAATTTTTTCTTAAGTCCATGAGCCATATATGGGTCATGTGCATATTACTAGCTTATAATATGTTTATTCGATGGAGTCCCATACAAAAAACTCGTATAACTATCGAGAGTCTATCTAAATAAAGCTTAAATAGATTGGTTCAAATGTGAGCCAAATATGGTCATAGGACTCAATGATAACGCGTCCTATGACCCATAGGTGGGTCATAGGACAGGGAACGTGTTAAGAAAGGACAAATGGGGTTGCTTAAAGTTTTCCAGCATTCCGCAATTCCATTTGAACCGTATTGCTCAAAATATATATACATTTTTATATTAGTCTAAATTTCAATCCAAACTAAATAAACTAAAATAAACTAAAATGTCTTTTATCTTCGGGGTTCTTCTAGGAGATCCTAACACCATTTTTAACATAGGGGTCAATTTATACAAAAATAATTTTATAGCATTCGCATTCGCGTAAATATAAAACTGACCTATAATATGGAATCTTGTTTATTAATAATAGTTTTGCGTAAACATCGCATATTATGAAGCAAGGAACTGTAAATTAATTCTACCCTGGCCCTGGCCGCCTGAACCTCGATTCTACGCATAAAGCATAAATATCACGTCAGCCAATCTTACTGCTACTTTTAAACGGGGGTTCCCCTTTTATTAAGATATCACGAAATTTCAAGATTTCTTGAGTCAAGACAAGACACCAACTCTCAAGAAATGGTCAAGAAGATTTTTTTTATTTCTTGAAAATAATTCAAGACAAGACAATAACTTGCTTGCCAAGACAAGATTTCTTGTCTTGACGATCCCTACATATCGGCGGTATTACGCGTATGCAAAGTTGCTTATTCTAATTTGTATAAGAATTTTATTTTTATAGTTGGAAATAACGCTAATTATGTTTTGGCGATTTTTAGAAATTATTCATATATCTTTTTCTGCGATCGTCCGAAAATGTCAACATTCGTGGTCCGTTAACAGGCAGAAAAACTCGCTACTGTGGTATTATTAAAGGTTGCTAGGAAACCGTAAATAACAGTCCGGGAATATTACTTTTGTTGATATTGTTGGACTGTTTTATTCTGAAGTAAGTATCTATATTTTTACTCATTCCTTCAATGACAGAAAAAGTAAGTAGTTTGTGTACTTCGGAGATAATCGTATCCTCAGCCTTGCTATGCTTATTCTAATGTATATTAGAAATATTTTTTTAATATTTTAAAATTCATATAATTTATATAAATTTATATCAAATTAAGAGCCACTACTTTGAACTTCAATAAATAGTCACTTTAATCACTCGTTGAATTAATTAATGTTTTGAATGTGTCAATGTTAGTATGACATTAATTGACCTGTGATATTTAAAACACTAATTAATTTAGCATTGACTTATCGGAGTTCAAAGTGGTAAAACCATAGATGTAAATTCATATTCCGACTGCAATTTTATATTATCCGTAGATACAAATGCAGTGATCGATAAAATAACCGTGTGCGAACGAAATTACCACTTAAGGGTAATTTCTATAGATGATGATCTCGCCATGTCTATTGTGATATATGTTCGACATAATTACATATGGCAACACATCGCAAGAACGACTATTGGCGTTGTTCCCAGATGTGAGTGGGCAGAAACTATATGTGTAGTGGGTTTAGAGATACAAATCCTACTATACTGTAGAGACGATGTTTTGAGAACTTGCACACATAAATCTTATTATTTTTTCATCAATTTGTATGTTAGCGACAGTACCGTCAATACATGCTGTGATTTTGCGAGATAAAATGTTCTAAAAAGATTTAGAACTTATATCAGCACACTTTTGCCATAGTAGGATTTTACTACTCCAAATCAATATTATTAATTATATTATGCTACCTCAAATTGTTGTCTAATTTATATCGCAAAACTTCTTAATAGTGGAGAGTGGGGTATAACTAGTATTTTTCTCCATCTTGTCTTGCTTTCGCGAGACCAGACTATTCGAAACCAAGATGAGAGTAAATAATCTCTACCGCAAGACGAGACGAGACTTTGTGTCCGGAAACAAGTAGTGAGTCCGAGCCAAAACGATGCAAAACTCGAAAATTTAAACATTTTAGGGTTGTTTCAAAATTTCAGAAACTGACTCAGCAACAGCATCACTTAATATCATTATACATTTATTATCTTTAAATACTAATGCTATATTCAGATTCATAACGTTTGCTTTTAAGGCGAGTTATAGGGATTTGGGATTCTGGAGAAGTGCAGATGGCCAAGTTAAAAATGATCGAATATTTAAATTCCAACAGGCGTGAAATATGCCTGAACGTAGACGTGCTGAATAATTTCAGTAGAGGAAGTGACCACAGATTGGTTCGAGCAGATATTGTAATCAACGCTAAACTTGAGAGGCGAAAGCTTGTTCAAAAGAAGACTTACCCAACTATGGAAACCCTAAAGGTAAATGAGGCCAAATATCAAACAGCCTTAGAAGCAAAATTGAAACCGGTAAGCAACCTAGAGAAAGTGGACCTGCAGCAGCTATCGACAACAATTGGTAATAGTATCCAAGTAGCAACAATGAAGATCTGCTCTAGACCAAAATCAATAAATTCGAAGTTCAGCCTTAAAACATTGGAGCTACTAGATCAGAATAACAAACAGAGATTCCAACGAATATAGGGAGTTGTGCAGAACAATAAACAAGGAAACTCGAAAATACCTAAGAAACCATAACAGCCAGCTAGTACAAAGAGTAATAGAAAATAACTCTAATATGAAAGTACTCAAATGACATATGTCCAAAGGAAAAAAAAAATGTTTAAAATTAAAAATCAAATGGGAGAATTGGTTACGAATAAGCAGGGAATTATTTGTGCAATTCAGAGCTTCTACAAAGATCTGAAGAGCTCGACTTTACCAAAACCAGAAACGAAAAGACATAAAATTCAAAATGTCGGCTCAGAAGAAATTCCCCAAATAACGAGGGCAGAAATACGAAAGGCGCTAAAACAAATGAAACACGGAAAAGCCCAGGAGGAGACCGCATTACCGTTGAAATGCTGAAAATGGGAGGGGCTACTCGGGAAAAGGCACTTTGCGTCTTGTTGAATAGATGCATCGGCGAGGAAAGAATCCCTGAATACTGGCAAAATGCCGAGGTTATCTTGATTTTAAAAAAGGGGATAATACAAACATCGCCAACTATCGACCCATTAGTCTCCTGTCCCACATGTATAAACTCCTGTCTAAAGTTTTGACGAGCCGCCTAACGAATAAACTAGATTTTTACCAACCGAACAACTGAACAAGCGGGATTTAGGAAAGGGTTCAGTACGATCGATCATCTGCAAACAATTCGGAGTTTGATAGAGAAATGCACAGAGTGTAACATCCCTATAAACCTAGCATTCGTCGACTATGAAAAGGCTTTAGACTCTGTTGAAACTTGGGCGATCTTGAGAGCAATGGACAACGCGAGAATAGATACAAGATACTCGAAACTTATACAAAGAATCTATAAAAACACTACAATACAAGTTGTCATTGATGAAGACATGTCGACAGATAAAATCAAGCTGGGAAAATGGGTACGTCAAGGAGACACTATCTATATCACCAAAGCTGTTTACTTTAGCGATGGAAGAGACTTTTAAGAATCTACGCAGAATAAAGATATAAGTATAGATGGAGTCTACCTAAGTCACCTTCGTTTTGCGGATGATATCGTCGCTATTAGTAGTGACGCCGATGAGCTGAGGTCCATGTTAGAAGAACTACAAGCAGCATCAAAGCAGATTGGACTTAAAATGAATTTGGGGAAGACAAAAATAATGACCAATGAGGATGTTAGAGTCAGCATAGAAGGGAAAGTTCTTGAGATTGTCGACGAATATGTATATTTAGGCCACACCATCAGGCTGGGAAAACAAAATCAAGCAGCGGAAATATCTAGAAGGATAGGATCGAGTTGGGCAGCATTCAGCAAACTGGGATACATTCTAAAACCCCAGAGCATTCCTATCAATAGTTGTTCAGGTTCACCGATTCCACCGCCACATCTTGCAAGAATCATTCAGGCACCCCTGAGACCGGCTTCTACCCTGTTAGGCGTCATCAGTCGGGTTTAGCCTGAATGACTCCTGCAAAATGGGCAACTTAAATCAGTGAACCCGTCGTCCAGCGGCTTTTCCGCAACACTGGCGTCATCTGCAGATTGCAGTTTGAACGCCAGATAGCAAGGCTGCCTAGGACATAGCGGCGTCGTTCGCCAAAAAGTCAAGTAAAGTGGTAGAAATCGTGAGAAGAACTCCAAGTGTAACAACAGTTGTTCAGGTTCACCGATTCCACCGCCAAATCTTGCAAGAATCATTCAGGCACCCCCGGGACCGGTTTCTACCCTGTTAGGCGTCATCAGTCGGGTTTAGCCTGAATGACTCCTGCAAAATGGGCAACTTAAATCAGTGAACCCGTCGTCCAGCGGCTTTTCCGCAACACTGGCGCCATCTGCAGATTGCAGTTTGAACGCCAGCAGCAAGGCTGCCTAGGACATAGCGGCGTTCGCCAAAAAGTCAAGTAAAGTGGTAGAAATCGTGAGAAGAACTCCAAGTGTAACAACAGTTGTTCAGGTTCACCGATTCCATCGGTCATGATCTGGCGTTCAAACTGCAATCTGCAGATGGCGCCAGTATTGCGGAAAAGCCGCTGGACGACGGGTTCGCTGATTTAAGTAGCCCATTTTGCAGGAGTCATTCAGGCTAAACCCGACTGATGACGCCTAACAGGGTAGAAACCGGTCTCGGGGGGTGCCTGAATGATTCTTGCAAGATGTGGCGGTGGAATCGGTGAACCTGAACAACTGTTGTTACACTTGGAGTTCCTCTCACGATTTCTACCACTTTATTCCTATCAATCGGAAAGTATATGATTCCTGCATTCTACCAGTAAAAACTTCTGGTATGAAAATAGTAACTCTCACGGAGAAAAGTGCAGATAGGCTCAGAATAACACAAAGAGCGATTAAGCGTGTCATGTTGGGGATCAGCTTGAGAGATCACGTAAGAAATTGTGAGATTCGAGGAAGAACAAAGGTTGTCGTTGTCCTCAAACGAATAGCACAGCAAAAGTGGCGATGGGCAGATCATGTGGCAAGGCAGGATCATTCTAATTCCAAATGGACAAAGAGAGTAATAGATTGGCGTCTAAGAACATCGAAAAGAAACGTGGGAAGGCCCCCAAAATGATGGCGGGACGACTTCCAAAGGATAGCAGGAAGGGGATGGATGCAGACTGCCAGAAACAGACAAGCATGGAGATCATTGGAAGAGGCCTACATTCAGGAGTGGATGAAAATCGGCTGAGAAGAAGAGGAAGAGAAGAAGATAGGGATTTGCATGGCAGATTTTCTCTCACTGCATACTACATTCAATTTATCTCCTTTGTTAAATCGCTATGCCAAGCAAACGTTGAAGCCATGCCCCAATTCACTGGATATGCCTCACACACTTACTAGGAGAGTCTAATTTTACATAAATTGGTTTTGGTATAGCAAGTTTTATTTGCTAATGAACAGTTACTAAATAAGCACTTAAGATATTGTATCTAATATCTAACACTTATTAGTGTCATTAATTTTTAGGGGAACAGAACGTAAACGAGCCGAATTCTGTACGAGTATAACAAGAATCGCATTTAAATCCTTTCGCTCTGAGTCTCGAGGTTTTAGTTACAATAGCCTTAAGAAAGAAGGGTTGTACGAACGTTGCTCACGGTGGGCTTTTAAGAAATAATTTGTGTTCTGAGTTGATCTTCGGTTTAGTTCATGTTTCTTCAGATTGTTAATTGCTCCTAGGCTTCTAAAGGTATCCAAAATTGACTTTCCAATTGACCGCCATTTCTAGTAATCTAGTGTGACATAAGCTTAGTGAAAACTTTGCGGTTAGTTTTTCTTGGTCAACATTTTTTCATGGCAATGACACACACACTAAAGGGCGAACCTATGGCATTCGCAGAGCAGTGTTTTTTTTTTTATGGCAGTGGCACACACACTAAAGGTAGATCCTATGGCGCTCGACGAGCGGTGTGTGTGCGAAGATGTTGATTGACACGGTTCTTGAATATTTGTAGGTTGTAATTAGTGGGAAACAGATGTCCTGGAAGTGAGTTCCACAGTGATGCAGTGCGCCAGACAAAGGAGTTCTGGTAAAGCGATGTTCTAGGTGTTTCTAGTTGTACGACGAACTGGTGCGCTCCTGCCGTCTGTCGGGACTGCCTGACAGGAGTTGCCAGGGGCGGGATTATGCGGGCCAAATCCTGGGAACATCTGCCGTGAAAGTATCTGTAAAACAGAGATATCTCGGCCACATGTCTGCGATGTTCCAGACTATCCAGATTCCGGGTCAA